>JARYGA010049749.1:0-49278 GCA_030545235.1 Helianthus tuberosus
AACGATGGTACAGATTTGTAGGTAGGCTGATGAATTGTTGAGTGTTATGAGGGTTTTGATATGTTACTGTTTTATTCGCTAGATTCTAAGGTGTATGCTAAGAACCTGATGTTTGTGATTACTCATGCTCACTGCACAGCCCTGTTGATCTTGCTGTTATGAGAATATTATGTTATGTATGTGCACTACTTTGAATAAATCGAAACAGTAAGAGTTTAGGGTTGTTGATAATCACGGCAAAAGATCTGAAGTTTTGACACACACGCACCGACGAAACACTTCAAGGTTTTGTCACAACACCTTAGAGTTTCGCTACTAGGGTTTCGCCACTAGAACCCTCGACGAAAGGCCTGAGGATTCGTCATGCCTGAGCTCCAACGAAAGGTGGAGTTTCGCCGAGTAGGAATTGGTTGTAACAGAGTATGGATAATGTGTTAAATTAATTGACAGTTGTAAATGTTGCATGATACCTTCGGTCCAATGGAATTCATTCATCATAGAATTTGTCGGCCATTAGCTTTGATTTCATTAAAGTGACATTGAGACAATCAGCACCATTAACATCGATATATATTAATATAGATTGTGATTACATATGATCATCGATGTATAACGGTTGAGAGGTCCAATTACACCACAATATAGTGAGGCGCAATTAATTCAAACGAGAACTTGCATTGGAATAAGTTGTGAGTGAAGTTAGATTCATGTGATAATTGTGTCATTGCGTGATATATACACCTGAGATGAGAATTGATGTGTTAAACATAAACTGTGTAACTGCGTAAAGTGAGTTATTACGAAACTGATAAGATTGTTAACCACGGTAGGGTTGTTGGACTAACGGGAACGGGTAACATTGTATACTGAGCAAACCAAGGTGAGTTCACTACTCTTTTTCCAAGCATGCATCCCGGGGAGGGATATCGAGTAACGTTCCGGGGAGGAACGCTTATTATTGGGATGTTTGTTATTATACTCAGTTTCTATCACATAAGACCCCTTACATCTACCGACAGTTGCCGAGGAGGCAACGAGGTTATTAGTTGATAGCGCTATTAGGTTTGGCACCCTCACACCGTACCGGGGAGGACGGGCGTGAACTAATTTCCTTAAAGCATGACCAATGTTTTGATAGTGACATTGGGGTTGGGCAAATACATCTTGTAGCCATTTCGGTAATCGAGTTAATAACAACATCAAATCAAAAATTGATAAACTGTTTTATACATGTATCTGGTAAACTAAGCTCGGTAACAAAACTTTGAACTCACCAGCGTTGTCTGACACACTTGTTTGCATGCTTGTAGGTCGTTAGATGTTTTGCATTGGAACTTGTTGTCTGGAGTAGCTGGAGTGGTCATGGGTCGACCGGATGGATTTATGTTATTGATTTCTTGATACTATACTTTGGTTTTGAAACTGTTTAATTTTGCTTCCGCTGAATACTTTGGTTGTCACTTAAACTTGTTGATGGTATTTTTATTAATAATTAAGGATTTTATTTTGAAACTTGTACGCGTTCAATGTAATTAGTGGCTCGTTATTGGTATGTCGCACGCCTAACAGGGACATTCCCTAGGTGGTATTTTGGGGGTGTGACATAAGTTGTCTTGAGATTATTCAAATTTATCATTGTTAACAATTAATATTATTACTTATAAAATACTATTGTGCTATAACTAGAATTGGAGCCCGCGTTTCGTGGCGGGGTAATTGGAGGTTGCTTGCGAGGATGTATTTGTTTCATGATATATCGATGGATTATCATAGATCATGCATACTTTAATCTAAACGATGGTAAAAATAAATAATCAACAAGTTAATTCAACATGTCTAGAGTTAAAAGTTAGCTTTAACTACAATAAGGTAAATAAAAAATGATTATATTTGTTATCTGGTGTATTAAAGGGTTCATATAAAATATGTAAGTTTTAATCTAAACAGCAGTAAAAATAAGCAAGTAACATGATTAAGTAACCATGTCTAAAGGTAAAAGTTATCTTTAATTATAAAAAGTTAAATTAATAATAAGTAAAATAGAACAAATAAAGGAACAAATATTTGTTAAAAAAGAAACAAATAATTTTATTAAACTTCAAAGGGCGTTTGATAACTCTATTAAAGTTCGAGGGTCAAAACGTAAATTATTTATCGAAAAAAGAATTGTTATTAAACTTTCGTATGATAAATCTACTAAAGTTCATAGGTATGCTTAATCATTTATAAAAAAAAAGCTATTAGAGTTCAAGGGTTATATGATAAATCTATTAAAGTTTTGAGTTAGAAACGTAAATTAATTATAAAAAAAAACATCAATATTGTAGTCTTATAATTATAATTGTTAATTAAACTAATAAGAAAAACAACAAATAATATGTAGAATAGATTTAAGTCAAATAATAATTAAATTATTACTGTTCACATTTAGTTTTGTTATTATATACAACTAGGTTTTTTCACAATCACCGCGTTGCGGCGAACTTATTTTGTTATTTAGCATGTGTTTATATGTGTTTTGAAATCACTACGAGGGCGTTGCGCACGAAACCGTTGACAAGAATAAAAAGAAGATATAGAAAAAACACTAAAAGATAACCGAAAGAAAATCAACCAAAAAAAATTGATGGTAATGGTTTTGTTCACATGAAACCCGTGGTCAGAGATAAGCAAATGGTATTGGGTACGGGTACTGAATTTCCCGAACCGAAAGATCTTAAGTACAAATTCGGTACCGACTTTTGGCGCCTACCGGGTTTTACCTTCATATACCGGTACCGTAACCGGTATTTTCGGTATTGATATCGGTTGGCACCAAGCTCATCCCTACTCCTGAAACTGAAAAAAAAGAAATCATTAAAAGTTGAAGTGTAACACCCCAACCTGGAACAGGCTGACGTGTCACTTATACAGATATCAAAACTAAAGCCAATCCATAACGTTGAAAACAAAAAGACCCTAATTACATTTTCAATACATTACCGAAATAAAATAAATCTTTATCTTCACGGCACTCTTCACTTAATCCCCACGTTTCCCAAATTACCTGTCAAACAAATAAGACAAACACAAAAAGAAAAATACGGCTGAGCCAAAAAGTTGCTCAGTAACGGAGAAATCGACAGTACATGTAAAGACGGACAAATGGGAACGAAACACCACATAACGGAAGCTGAACCGAGACTGACATTGAACAACATTTGAAACTAAAACAATATTCCTTCTTTCAAAATAGTTTTACTTATAATATAATATTGTTTAAAAATCCCAATTCCTTTAAAACAAGAAAAATATCGAAATTACTATATTATAAATAAGCATTTAGGTTTAGATAAAAATCTAATGATAACTCGAATTTCGTAATAAAGCATTATTTAGTCAAAACAACTATATTTCTAATTTGAAAATATGTATATTTAATTAACAAAATAGTTTAGATAACCTGAGTTTTGAAAACGTAGTAATCTAATACTTGTAAAGATTGTGCAACCCGATACTGAAAATAAAACAGTTCTAAAACAAATACTGAGGCGGACACCAGACAAATGCTAAAAACAGAGACTGAAATCCTGGCACTGAAACAGATACTTACATAACTTGAATCCCAAAACTTATACTGAACAGATAACAGATACTGAACATAATCAGATGCATATAACATATCAACATATCATAACAGAGACAAGACATACGTGACAACATATAACAGTAAAACAAGTCACGTAATATAGAAGCACCCACGAGCCTAAACAAAGGCATGCATGGCAATAGTTCATGCGCCGAGATGGTGCATATAGGCGTACACACATTATTCCATCTCAACAGGAGTCAGGAGTCAGAGCTAAGATCGATCTATTCGCCTCCAGGGGCCAAGTGCTACACAAGCACAAACTAGAGACGCCGTGAACTTTAGTTACGCACCGTCACGATGAGTGCCATGTCGTTGACGCCCCAACGACAAGTCTAAACATATAATTGCTCGGGTGACAGAGTACAAAGCGTATCAGAAATAAAAGTATCTTAACATAAGTCTAAAGGGAACATGCAATAATGAGCACAAGGTCTAAGATCTATTGCATGCTACACTATATACTAGTCTTATAACAATACGGAACAGAGACAAGTAACGGAAACATCCATACTACAAAGTAACGGACTTGAATAAATATACTATGATGAAAAAAAAAACAAAATCCGTACCTTATTAGCAAGCAAAACAAAACCAAATAATCAAGTCGTCCACAATTAGTACACTGACCTATATTTAAATCATTACCGGATTACTCTTATGCCACACCCAGTTGGTTATCTAGCTAGTTGGCTTAACAATTTCCGACGACAAAGACTATACGGATTTTTGTCCAATTATTAAGCTTTCGAAATCTCATAGTCTCACCAAAATGTTACATTTAGAATATATTTAAACAAAATGAAAATTCATTTTTTTATTGTATCACAATCGATGACATACTGATTATATAACAAGCTATAGATTATATATAATTCCAACCTCTATATAAAGCATTAGCTCTTTATTTTAAAACAATCAAATATATAAGTTGTATCGGATATTTATGAGTGCACAAAAAGAACTAATATATATTAAATAATATAATTGAAAACATGTAGGTGACAGTTTGTAGAATTGAAAACTTTTAATTTAATATTTAATATAGCATGGCTTTTCTGTATCATCTTCCTCGTCAGAAACATCAAAACAAGACCAAGATTTGCATGAATATTTTCAAATAGGATGGCGGTTCGATTTGGTACCTCAGATGATCATACAGAACTGAATCGAGATGAACGACAGGGGCCGATCTTGAATAAAACCAACTTGAACGGAATGCGAAGGAAATCCGTGGTGGCAACTCTGGTTCGTGGTGGTAGACGTGTAAGATTAAATATATTATGTATTAATATTTAATCTATAGCCATTATAATCATTTACATTATATATATCAAAATATATTATAACCTATTAAATAATTAGTTGGTAATTGTTGATAGACCATATTACCCTTATTAACTAATTAGGTTTCCTCCTGGGTGCTTATATAAGGAGAATTATGTGGAGGTTAAGGGGTTACTCAGTTACACAATTAGACACACCCCATTAGTCATAACATCATTATCGATCTCCTCTCCTAAGCCGATACCCCTTTTCGGTTTTCTAAGTCCCCATCATCAGTCAGCACCCTAAGGAGGAACCAGATCACGATGACAAGCATGTCGAACTCCATTACTGGATTCTCCAACGCACTGTCTGCTGTAACAGGTATGTTTTAATGTTTTCCTTCATGTATAAACAGAACTGATCCAACATGTGGTATCAGAGCATATGTTGATTAGTCAGTTCTGTTTTGTATCCGTAAATCTGGATTAAAGCAGGAAAACAGGATTTGAAAACCATAATAAAATTCGGTTTTATCATCCGAGATATCATCTCGGATCTGTTCAATTCATCTCGGATCATATATATTGATTCGTTATAACTGTTCCGAAATCATCAGTTTGAGAAACATGTTTAAATGTGTAATTATTTCCAGATTTCGGATATAAGTTTAAGTTTTTTTTTTATTTAGGGTTCATCATGTTCTTAGTTAAAAATTCGAAATTTCCTTTATGTTTTGGAATGTGTTTTGAATTGTGAAATGTTTTCCTAATTTTGATCTTATTTTATCTAATAAGTTTTTTCGAAATCTGTTAATAGGATAAATAGATTATGATTTCGAAATTTTATAATAAAATTAGATCAATGTTATAATAGGAAACTCTATCACAATTCTTAATTTTCGAATTTTCAGTTGTTATAACAATAAACAGCAACTGGATCGCACAAGATCAGATCACATAAGAGATGATCTGATCGCACAAGACAGTCGCACAAGATTTGTACAACTAATTAAGCATATTGTACAAATTAAGACTGCATAATCGCACAAGACTTGTGGATCTTACAAGACTTGTGGATCGCACAAGGCATTACTGATCGCACAAGTTTTTGGGCCTTACTGATCGCACAAGTTTTGGGCCTTACTGATCGCACAAGTTTTTGGGCCTTACTGATCGCACAAGTTTTGGGCCTTACTGATCGCACAAGTTTTTGGGCTTTACTGATCGCACAAAACTTGGGCATTACTGATCGCACAAGTTCGATCCGCGCTAACGGGTGGTTTGCTATTAAATAATTGGTTTTTGTAAATACTTAGTTAATTAATAAGGATCAAATAATGTTTTACTAAACTAAAATGGCTTTACTTGAATGAGCTTCTGATGTATCATTTCTGGCCAAAGCTGACTTAATACATCTACTTATCATCCAAAGTATTACGAAAGCTATGTTAAGTGTGCATCATAAACATGAATGTCTTAATATCTGGCCAAAGCTGATTTAATTCCTTCATAGATGGCATATACTTAACAAGTGCATAACTAAAGTGATTGTCTCAATTTCTGGCCAAAGCTGATTTGTTACAACCACTTTGCACACATGCTTAAATAATTACACTTCTGGCCAAAGCTGATTTGTTTTCGTTTAAGTAGAACTTTAAATAAGTCTATTATTTTGATGTTAGTAATAGACATATCACAACATCTTCACACAATGATCCTTATATTAATGATCCTTAATTAATTTTTTATGATCATTTCGTTTGCCTTATTCTTAGTACCCATAATTTTACTCACTATAATTTTCTTCTATAAGTCTATATCTCATCCACTCTAATTCCTAAATCTAATATGTTTTGCTTAAAGTTTCTATAAGAATTAGCTCTTAACTTGAATCCTTGATTATCTCTTAAGACACGATAATCCTATTGCTCTCTTCTGCTAAAGCACTACAGAAGAAAAGTAGAGCATGATGATTAGGATAAATCGAACATGATGTCTCTTATGATAATCAAGATCCCTCTAACATAATTGCTATCACTAAAGTTATTCCAGATTAAGTCTTTCCTAAGACTAATCTATTATATATGGAATAATCACTAGAACTCCTAAGATGCATGCCTTTATTTAAAATTCTAAACTATAAAGTTAAGTGGTATATGTGAATACATAATAATGTACAATACCATGACCCATAAAGTTAAGGGCTTACGCATGGAAATAAGTACATTTTTCCAGTACATTACATACTAAGTTTTTTACTTGTACAATTTGATGCCTTATAAATCAACTATAACACTCAAAAGTACCAAAGTATAATGAGTGTGTTGATAAGCAATATATGTACATAGAAATAAATGTTTGAAACTGGAAAATAAGATGTTATTCACCTTACAACCACTAATAGTTTAAAAGAGGATTGTTCTAAGGTCCATAGACAAATTACAAGTGCTAATTCCAACTTTAAGGTTCTTCAAGGGAAAATCTCACTGCATAATTATGTCATTAGATTAGGCATAAGCAATGAGACTATCCATTATTCTAAAGAACAGTTGGATAAATTAATTAGATAGTCACTTATTAATGATATTTAAGTCTGATAATTTTAATATTCCAATTAACACATGATTAGTTGACTCTAGTTCCATACGTTTCATTACCAGAACTCGACAAATAACTAACATGAGAGTTAGTGACAAAACTAATTGTTAAAGCTATAAGAACCATAATAAGCAGTCTTTTAACAACGTTTTTCGATACCTTATATATATTCTGAAGATTAGTCAGAATATGGTATCATAATTAAACAATGTTATGAAGGTTGTGAGGTTTGCATAGTCAACATAAAGTCACACTTACCGTAAACTCTCATTTTATTTGTTCTAAATATCTGGATTGAAACATTACTAAGATGAAACTAGATGATACCTTACATTCTCACAACTTTTGTTATCATGCAAATGAGAATTTGACAAAACGAAAATGAGATCTATAAATTTCATCAATTATAACCAAAAATTCATGAGAAATCATGACATGGTTAATGAGGATGATTATTCAACTAATCTCATTCTAAGTGATTTTAAATCATGACGTTATAGCCCTAAATATTACTTGGCTTAAGGAATAAGTATGGGTCCATCATAAGTCATTCATTGACATTCGTGGAACTTATTCCAAATGAAATATTCAGACATGATTTATTTATCATTTGAAAGACTATCAACTTGTATCTAAATTGTGTCGCATATGGCCCACGGTCTTAGAAGAAATCTATTCATATACATACTTTATAAGATTTCTATTAAATATGTCCCTAAAGTTTCTTATGATATCTGGACATTAAAGAAATCAAATAAAGTCTAACGTATATATGATAGGTTCCCACGTCACGTACCTCATTGACACTTCTCTTGTAGCATTTCTAGAGATATTAAAGATCAGTGGGAGCATTAAGTGTCTTAATAATAACTTGCAATAGTTGCAAGATGTGGGGGAGTGAAAATTTTACATTACCTAAATTTACACCTCTTGTATAAGACACTGCTCCATCTTGACACTGTTCTATCATATTTTGTCTCCTTAAAATCTAATGCTACTCTTACAAAAGTTTCATTGTTGCTTAATTGTGGGCACACTTAGATTTCTTACCTAAACTAACATAATCCTAAACAAGAGAAATCACAACGACTAACGTCATTAACTTATTTCTCTATTATAATTTGTTGGTCGTTAAATGTTGACCCTAGGCATGCTGAGTTCCTAAAGTTTTCTAAGGTCAGTGGGAGCAGTCAAAGTCCTTATCATGATTTGTAAGGAATACAAGAGGCAGGGGGAAGAGTGTCATTAAATTTCACTCCGAATTTAACTCCGATTACACCTCTTGTACACCATACTGCACCAACTCTTTCAAACTTAGAAGGAAAATGATAGCAACCTAACCAAGAGCTAATCCATAAAACTGAAACTTCTAATAAACCCAATAATCAACTTAGGAGGTCATCTAGGTTTAAAAACCTACTAACTTTGATGATTACATAACCTCTCTAACTGAAGTTGAAATGGATTTGGAAATGTTTACTGATCCTATCTCTTCAAATTAAGCCATTAGTGTCAATCAATCTTCTAAATGGAATAAAACAGTTTTCTAGTAAAACTAATTTTATGTGTTCGTATAACGTTTGGGATTTGATTGAATTACCTAAGAATGTTCATAACTAAACCAAATCCTGATACAAACGTTAAGACACTAAGAAACATGATTGATTGTCAAAGGTTATACTTAGGAAGAGATAAATTATCAAAAGATTTCTTTGAGGATCATCACTCTTCTAGTAGCTTATAATAGTTTAAGGCTACATTAGATGAACATTAAAAACAATTTTCCCTAACAAACTGGCTGACAAATTTACATGTTCAAAAAACAACCTGAAAGTTCTAAACTGAAGGTTAAGGAACATTTTGTTTGTAAGTCAATAAAATCCATGTATGGGTTAATGCAAACATTATAATGTGATGAAATCTTAATGTAATTATTTTCATCAACAATCAAGTGGATTAATGTACCTACCTCAAGATGAGTGGGAGCAACTAAAATAAACTTGTCTATATAGATGACATTCTTTTGACAAGTATATGTTACATAAGTCAAAGCATTGTTAACACAAACTTTGATATAATAAATCTCAGAGATATCTCTTACGTGATTGATATCATAACATACTGAGATAGACCCAATGGGATATTAGTTACATTCCATAAGTTTAACATTAAATGGGTCCTTACATATGTAACAATCAATACTGCTCTCCTTCAGAGGATAATATGGTAAATGAGATTATTTTTTTACGCTTCATTAATTGGAAGCCTTATGTAAGTTTAAGTCTATACTCGTTTAGATATTACTCACATTGCAACACACTAGATATGTCTAGATTAATGTGAAGCATCTAATGGAGTATTACAATATCTTTAAAAGAAACGAGAAGCTATAATTTGAAGAAGAAGTGAGAATTAAAACCGGTTTATTACTCTAACTTTGAGATATTCAAAGAAGACAAAATGTAATTTCGGGTATATCTTTATGTCAGCAGACAAAACCTATTTCATGGAGGAGTCATAATGCATTGATATTAACAACCTAAGTTATAACAGCATAATGTAGTCACTAAATGTTGTTGGAAATTTATCAGTGGACTCATAAGTTTGTTAACTCCATATAATTAATGTTTTGAAGACTTAGTGTGATAAAGTCAGCCACCATGACTCCTTGAACAGTAACAGTTCAAGAGGTGCTGCATTAAATTTCGATACGCAATTAATTATTCGTTTATGAACGAATTAAGGAAACTAAGTTTTGTCTCGAATACATTCATGATATGCTTAAGGATCCTATAACTGAAGGGCTATTACCCATAAGTCTTATTAAGAGAGCTCATAGACGGGTATTAATTAATGGCCATGCGCAATTGCATATCGTACTATGAATGAATAAGTATTAGTTAATTTTCCTCATCAGTTTGATTTTGTATGTCTCTAAGAATATGTCAAGTCGACATAATGACATATAGACAAATAAAGTTACAAATCAAACAAAGGGCTTATGCATATTTTGATCATGATGATTAGGTTTTAAATTAAGGCTATAGTATGATTAATGGGGGTCCTGAGTCGCATAATGATTCAACGGCTGTATTTCTCTGCTATAGTACTTGTTTAAGGCTAAAATGAGTGTTAACTCCTGATCAGGCTTATCTAATACTCATAGTAAATGATTACTCGGCTAAGTGGGAGAATGTAAGATTAAATATATTATGTATTAATATTTAATCTATAGCCATTATAATCATTTACATTATATAGATCAAAATATAATATAACCTATTAAATAATTAGTTGGTAATTGTTGATGGACCATATTACCCTTATTAACTAATTAGGTTTCCTCCTAGGTGCTTATATAAGGAGAATTATGTGGAGGTTAAGGGTTACTCAGTTACACAATTAGACACACCCCATTAGTCATAACATCATCATCGATCTCCTCTCCTAAGCCGATACCCCTTTTCGGTTTTCAAAGTCCCCATCATCAGTCAGCACCCTAAGGAGGAACCAGATCACGATGACAAGCATGTCGAACTCCATTACTGGATTCTCCAACGCACTGTCTGTTGTAACAGGTATGTTTTAATGTTTTCCTTCATGTATAAACAGAACTGATCCAACAAGACGGTGGCACTGGGGCGGTGCGTCAACGACCCCTGATTCGCGGCGGCCGATGGTGGTGCTACGGTTACAACGGAATGCGAAGAATGGTGCGGTGTTGGTCACGGTGGCGAACGGCTCGTGGCTGCAAGGTTGTGCGGCGATGCGGTCGTGGCGGAGTGATACGTTGGTGTCGCGGCACTAGTAATTGTTAGTTCGTGGCCGGACACGGAGCGTTGCGGCTATCACGAAGTAGCACAATGGAACGGAGGGATCAGATTATGAGGTGATTAAGGAACGAGATCATAAAGGTTTATTGGCGAAGTCGGTTTTCTAATACGAGAGAATAGGATTTCATCGTATTATAATCACATTCCCGATGTCACGGAATTTTGTTATAGTTATGGCGGAAAGATCTCACTTTTGAGTTTACCAGGTCAAGGTCAACTTTTAACAGGTGGATTTTATTATTTTGAAACCAAGATTCACATCTACATTTAAAACAATTTGAAATATAATCCAAAACAAATAATCATGGAAGGATTAACACATTAGAATAATAACCTTCTAACATATATAACAACTAGGTTAGTTCCCCGTGTGTTACACGGGTTGAACAATTTAAACTATATAATAAATGTTTTTTTGTAAATGCAAACCAAAGATGGAGAGATTTATATACTAAATTGACATAAATGAGTTAATATAAAGAGAATGTATGTTTCTATTATAAAATTCATCAAAAAAACATGAAATTAAATTGTCGTTGAAAATAATACAAAAATAAATATACTATATTATATAATACTTATTATTGTATTTACGTATTACATTATATTTAATGAGGAATAGAAAGTTACAATTATAATTCGCACATTACCGAAAAGAATTTGAATCCAAAAAAAAAATCACATAATTATTAGTTTTTTAGCTTGATTTTAGCGACGTATTGCAACATTTTGTTTTATAAATACTTAAAGTTAAATAGTAATAAATTATGAAAATAATATGTTGAGTAAAGTATATAGATGATCCATGTGATTTATCAAAATTTTGAATTTAATCCCTAGTTTTCCAAAAATAAACAAACACTATAGGTGGTTAATAATGACAATTAACTTATATATTTAGTTATAATAATATGAGAGACAGATTAAGGACCTAAGTATGAACAATCAAGTTATATATTTAATTTAATTTAATAATAATATGACAAAACAAATATAGAACTTAACTATATACACAATTTTTTAAAATAAACTAAGATACAATAATTAAAATCCTCATAATAAATAAATGAGATATTTGAGTTTTCATCAAACGAAATTTAAAAGTTATTGTTTAGATATTTTAATAAACGAAATTTTAAAAGTTATCGAATGTTTCGTAAATAAATAATTATGAATTTTTTTTTCTAGAATAGATTAAATTAAAATTAAACTAAATAATAATTATCTATAAGAGATTAAACTAAATAATATTTAATAGAAGGGTTATCAATAATTAATTAGAATAGATTAAAGTAAATAATAATTATCTATAAGATAGATGACCTAATATGATGACAAGTGTCCCAAAAATGGTTTCTTTTATTATATAGTATAGATACACAAAATCCTTTACATATTACGTATACTCATTTACTTTATCACAAAATTTACATGTAACTATTTATTAATTTACCAATTTTAAATATGCCAAACTTTTATGGATTATTATTATTAAAAAAAATTGAATATTACATGAAGAAAATCAACAAAAAAGTTGCACGATACCGTTGTTGTTCGTACGGTACCCATGATCAGAGATGAGCAAATGGTACCGGGTAGAAGTACCGAATTTCCCGAACTAAAAGATTTTCAAAATCATTTCAGTACTGACTTTTGGGGTTTTCTGTAAAGACTGATGCCGGTTTTTACCTTCGTGGATCAGATTATGAGGTGATTAAGGAACGAGATCATAAAGGTTTATTGGCGAAGTCGGTTTTCTAATACGAGAGAATAGGATTTCATCGTATTATAATCACATTCCCGATGTCACGGAATTTTGTTATAGTTATGGCGGAAAGATCTCACTTTTGAGTTTACCAGGTCAAGGTCAACTTTTAACAGGTGGATTTTATTATTTTGAAACCAAGATTCACATCTACATTTAAAACAATTTGAAATATAATCCAAAACAAATAATCATGGAAGGATTAACACATTAGAATAATAACCTTCTAACATATATAACAATACACAAAATCCTTTACATATTACGTATACTCATTTACTTTATCACAAAATTTACATGTAACTATTTATTAATTTACCAATTTTAAATATGCCAAACTTTTATGGATTATTATTATTAAAAAAAAATTGAATATTACATGAAGAAAATCAACAAAAAAGTTGCACGATACCGTTGTTGTTCGTACGGTACCCATGATCAGAGATGAGCAAATGGTACCGGGTAGAAGTACCGAATTTCCCGAACTAAAAGATTTTCAAAATCATTTCGGTAGTGACTTTTGGGGTTTTCTGTACAAGACTGGTGCCGGTTTTTACCTTCGTGTATCGATAACTGTACCAGGCTGGTGCCGGTTTTTATATTCATGTACCGATAACGAACCGGACCATACATGTATTTTCGATACAACTACCGGTTGATATAAAGCTTATTCAACTTAAAAAGTAAGGAAATAATTATTATTATAATATCAAAATAATAAAAGTATTAAAAAAACTATAAATATTACTATAATATTAAAAATAAATTTACTGTTCAAAAGCTTGAAAAACTAATATAAGGATAATTTGATTATCGTAACCCAACGAAAACTTTTGTAGAAAAATAGAAAATATGAGATTGTTTATTTTTGTGGTAATAAAAAACTTAAAGAAACCGTAAATTTACAAGTGTGTAAAGTATTTTACTTTAATAAAAAAAAAACTTAAAGAAACTGTAAATTTACAAGTGTGGAAAGTATTTTACTTTATAAAAGTTGGTAATAAAAGTTGTTAAAGACCATCCATTGTGATAAAGGGGAGGGGTGGTCACTAGTGATTATGGGTGTAAACAAGCCAAGAGGCTCGAGAGCTACTTGTGATCGGCTCGGTTAAAAGCTCGAACGAGTCGAGCCTTAACGAGCCCGAGCCCGAGCTCGAGCCTGAAATAGAGCTCGTTTAATTATCGAGCCCGAGCTCGAGCCTGAAATACAAAGCTCGTTTAGGCTCGCGAGCCCAAACGAGCCTAAACAAAATTTTAGTTTTTTATATATATAATATAATAATGATGATGATAACATTGGTGAGCCGAGCTTTGGCTCGCTTAATCGCTGTTGAAACGAGCTCGAGCCGAGCTTCTAGCTCATTTGAGGTTGTTCTCGAAATAGCTCGAGCCGAGCTCGAGCTTTGGGTTTTACTAGTAGTGATAAAATTTCATCACTCACAATATCCAATCATGTTCCGTCATGTCAGCAACCATTTTTCCATCACTCAGAACCTTTGTTAGTGGGGGTGGTCATCACTCACCACCACACCCAACAATTTCCCCCCAACCAATAATTACCCTCACAATAAAACCCATCACGGCGTTGAAAAAATAACGAAATCATCAAACCGTGATTGTATCACACGTTATACAAGAGGTGGGGTGGGATTTTGTGAAGTTCCACGCGTTGAACATTGTTTTAGTGATACAATCACTAACCGCCCCCTCCCCCTAATCCAGATTAAGTCATTTTATACATCTTAAATTGTTAGACTTTAAATAAATGATATAACATATTTTAAAAATATAGCTCTCAACTTAAGAAGGGAAATTGCACGTAAAAACATAATTTACCTGTTTGAATCATATACAACAAAACAAATTTTTTCATGAAAATAGTCTCTGTCTTTCTCTTTTTTTTTTCTTTTGTAAATTATACTAGAATAACCATTTGATTAATAAGTTGTTTTTTTAAGAGTAAACTCTATCATGTGAGGTGATTTTACATATTTCCCAATTAGTTCAGCTGCACTCCTTTTATGTGTACAACTCTAAGGCTACGAGGTGTGGGGATCATGGATTGGAACATTATTTTCACATAGGATCATTAATTAAATGGTATACCACCCCCCTCCTTAATTGATGGTGGTTCACATGGATTAAACCACGATTGCCACGACCCTTCCCTTTGAAAATTTTAAGACATAAATAAAATAAAAAAATAAAGGGGATAGTGGTTTGGGTCATGACCACACCCTTAGGGTAGTGGTTTTGAATGGTGGATTAAAGATGGATGACATGGCGCTTATGTGGAGGATCATGACGGAGGGTCATGACCATACCCTATAGCCTAATGTCAATTTAGTCTCCTATTTAGGAAAGTATAGGACCAAGATACGCACATAAGTCTAGCACCAACCCACAAAGAAAATAAGTATACATATTTGTACATCATATATGCATACGGGTATATGTATTAATAAGCGTGTATATATATGTAACACAGGGTCAAGTTATTCTACAAAGGCTTCTAATTGTAAGAAGTGTAAGAAGGACTTATAGAGTGACAAGTGTCCAATAACCTAAAACTAAACCCACTACATCACCACAAAAAACCTAAACACCCACCCCCACCACCACCCAAAAACCTAACCCCCCCCCCCCCCCCCGGGCAAAAAAAAAAAAAAAAAACTATACCTCACCAAAAAAAACCCCAAAAAACCTAACCCCACCCCCCAAAAACCTAAAAAAAAACCTAACCTCCCCCCCAAAAAAAAAAAAAAAACCTAAAAAAACCTAACACCCACCCCCACCCCCTCGGCAAAAAAAAAAGGTGGGGGAGGGGGGGTGTTTTAGGTTTCTGGTGGTGGTGGATGTTTAAGGTTTTTTTTTTTTTTAGTGGGGTTTTTTTGTGTAGGGGTTTTTTTAGGTTATTGGACACTTGTCACTCTATAAATCCTTCTTACACTTCTTACAATTAGGATCCTTTGTATTTGTTCCTAATCCATGTAACACATATTTTAATATTGGGAAATCAATACTCAACGTAAGCATATGTCAAAGTTACAAATGAAGAAGATGTACGGGATTTCAAGTCCGACCATTTATAAATCAAACTTTACTGTCACATTATAAAAGCTTTTTAGCTTAGTCAAAGATTTTGTTGCATACTGTTCTATAAATTATAATAGTATTTTTGGTTAATTCATGGTTTTCCCAAGTCTTTACATATAGTAACTAGGAGTAGGGGTGTTCTAAAAAATCCGAATCCGAAACCGAATCTGAAATATCCGAAAACCCGTATCCGAAATATCCGAATTTTCGGGTATCCGAATTTTCGGGTATCCGAAAATCGGGTATCCGAAAATCGGATAATCCGAAAATTCGGATTCGGATAGTGATTTTGAGAATTTTCTGATAATCGGATTATCCGAAAATTTAATTTTTATTTTTAGGGTAAGTACACTCGCCCCGACCAACAACCACTCGCCAACTCAAAAAGTGCACTAAGAACCATTAACTAGTAAGGAGTGGCGGCGGTGTTATGGCATGGGTACTTAATAGAGTCAAATGCCTCAACCAATCACAAGCCACAAACACATCTCAAAAGTCAACACCCACCTAGAAAACAAACATCTCAAGCGGGTACCTGCGTTAGCTCCACCAACTCACTGGCCTTACCCTAAGGGGTGACGGCGGTGTGCTCAGTGACGAAACTTGACAATGAATACAGGGTGTCGAAAATGTATATACCCAAAAATTTCTATAGAACCGGAGGGTAGAAAACGTATATACCCAAAAAAATTTATACGAAAACTACATATATAACACTAATGAGTGAAAAGTTCGAGGGGTCGGGTGCCACCCCGTAATTACTTATTTCAAAGCACAATAAATTCAAAAATTTAAGCTCGGCCCCTCTTAAGCTACGCCAATGGGTGTGCTGGTATGGGTACTTACCCTAAAGGCCCTACCCGCTTGTTGCCCCGTCCCCCCCTTGTAACTAATTAAAAGCAACTGAAATAAACTGAACAATTATAAAACTTGGCTAAAATTTAAGAATTTAGTGATTTTGTTTCTTCAGAATTATCTCCTACATCATGCTAAACATTAAAAAAAAAGCATCAAAAGGAGTGAAGTTTTATTATAAATATTTAAAATTTGTAGAAAAAGTTCACAACAAATGAACAATTTCAAAAGGTAATACTAAAAAAACCCCGTAATTACTTATTTCAAAGCACAATAAATTCAAAAGCAGAACCATGTCGTTTCCCTTCTAATTTTAGTTTGGTTTTTAACCAAAAGGAGATTGTACGCCTTGGGACATCAGAGGCTACATGATGCATTATAATTGATGAGACATTTAGCCATTTTATTTTTATTTCATAATAGTTTTGTGTCTGTGCATATATACATATATCATAAAATACGAGCACCACCACCATCAAACAATACATACGATGGTTAAATGGTAATGTTGATATAACAAATATAAGACCAACGGTAGTAGCTGGGCTGGTTAGGCAAAATGGTTGAAGGGTTCAACTTTGCCTAACGCAGGTCGTGGGGTCCCCTCACGTTTGCAAGACGTGGAAGGAGGTTCACTAGTTTATTGTTATTATCTGCTGAAGATCCTTCTCTGAAATGTACTCAGATTCGGAAGTGGTAGCAAATGGAATGTGTGTGGTGGATGTGAAAAGGAGTGACTCGCATGTAAGCAAGTACTCGATGTGAATGACCAGAGATTAGAGAATCAGAGCTGGCCAGGAGATGTTTTCTGAAGTAAATGAAGTGTCAATTTATAAGAGGAGACATCTCCCGAAGTAGAATGTATTAGACTAGTAACCTTGCTTGCAGTGAGGGGCTTACCCGTTTGGGGGTTAAAGCCTTTTGACCCCTGGATAATAGCATGTGTTCTGTGGACCTGCGCTGCTTTTGCGGCTGGTGGGTTGGTGGAGCTGTTCGGCGATGTGACTTGTTTACTGTTCTCGTATTGCTTTACTCCATCTCCTCAGCTTTTCAACCACTGAACCTTTTAACCTTTTGGACGTTCATATATTTAGTCATTTTATTTGGTCTTGGGCTACCCCCGTCATCAGCCCTCCAAGTCAGAGGTTTTTGGTGAGTGAGCTCAAAGACTTCTGACTTTTACACGTGTATTTTATTGCCTAAAGTTTTCAAGAGTTCGATGCTTGAAGGCTTGAAGGGTTGTGAGCAGTTAATATTTGAATTTTAAATAACTGACAATTGATGTGATTGATGTATGGCGGTTCATAGGGTGGCAGTTACTGTTTGCCATTATTACCCCTATTGTAGGTTATTTTATATTTTCATATCCCATTTATTTACACGATTTACTTTGGATAAACATCACTTTGTTCTTTTTTCTCTCAAGTTTCCCCCTTTTCATTCAAAAATCAGGTTAGTTCCATTTCTCTTATTTTCTCTTTAATTGTTCATAGTCATGGGTGCTCGGAAGGATATGGCAAAATCCTTCTCTCGACTGACCCAAGAGGAGGTCGATTTATTCTGTATGGAATGGGGTATAGGGACAAAGTATAAACCGGTTGCACCGGCTTGCGATAAATCCATCAATGCTTGTCCTTCTGGTATGATTGCCTTGTATTGCCGTCATTTTGAGTTTTCAAACCTTCGTTATCCGTTTTCAAACTTTGTCTTGAATGTGTTGGAATATTATCGGGTGTCTTTTGGTCAAGTTCATCCTTTAGGTATGGCTAGGGTTTTGCATTTTGAGATTCTGTGTCGGGCTTGTGGGTATGATCCATCTTTGTTGTCCTTCCGTCGCTTTTTCCGACTTGCTAAGAATGGTGATTGGTTCACCTTTGAAACCAGCCAAGTTGACACTTGCTTAATCTCGTCCATGGTTTCTACACTTGGGGTGTGGAAAGATCGGTTTTTCCGGGTGTCGGAGGAAATCCTCCCTTTTAAACCTGTTTGGAGACACCCAGATGCTGTTCTGAACGAGCCGGAGCCCTCTGATTCCAAGATAAACACTCGCTTCTTAGAAACTCTTAGGGAGTGTCCTTCTAGGCTTCGCCCTTTCCCTGAGCATTTGTTGGTGTTGTTGGGTTGAAGTAAGTTGTGGGAAAATGCTAACCGGGATCCGGTGCTTATTAGAGATGGGAAGGGTATGCCTTTATTCCTTTCTTGTTTTTTCATTCATTTTTCTTTGTCCGTTTATGTGTTTTTATATTTTGTATTGCAGTTATGACTGCCTTGGATTTTATTAAGAGCGATGATACCTTTGACGTTGTTTTTGATGATGCTGCTGCTACCCCTGGTGAGAATGCGGTTGTTAAGGGTGCCGATTATAGGTTTGAGGGTTCTGGTTATGTCAATGTTCCAAATGTCAAAGGCTTCACCAAGGTTACTGCGTCCAAGGGTTCCACTCGTCGTTCTCAACGTCATCTGAAGGGTGTTGATCAGCCCTCTGGCTCAGAGCCTATTGACGTTAGTGATGATATCGAGGCATCAGAGGATCAAGTTGTGGATGTTGGTAAAGGCAAAGAAAAGGAGTTGATAGTTTCGAGCAAGAAGAAAAAATTGGTTAAGAGGGGTACAATTTCTGCTATTGAAGGTTCGTCGGCCAAAAGTGTTGAAAGCTTCGAGGGTTCAGAGGACATTTATGTGCCCAATTGGAAGGTTAAGGTTGGTGACAATTTTAAGGATCCTGCTGTGTGCGCTGAAGCCTTGGCTCATTTTGCTCCTCCCGGTGTTCGAGATGCCATATCTGAGATGGAGGGTGATCAACTTATTTCTAGGATGATGCTCAGTTCCTGCAACCTTTCTGCCTTTGTGGCTGAAGGTGTCACTTGTTTTGCTAAGGGGATGCGGGAATATGAGGAGGCCTCCAAGAAGAAGGAGAAGATGAAGGCTTCAATTGCTGCTATGAAGAAGGAAATCGAGATTTTTTCTGAGAAAGAGTTGGCTTGGAACAAGAAGATTGAGGATTTAACTAAGAGGCACGATATTGAGATGGGTGATCTTAGGAAGAGCTTTGAAGCTAACTTGTTGAAACTGAAGGCTGACCGGGAGACCTTGGCTGTGCAAAAGAAAGCTTTTGATAAGGAGAAGGATGGTTTGAAAACCTTGGTTGCCCAAGCTACCGGAGATAACCAATGGCTCATTGAGCATGGTTTTCATCAGGTGGTTACCTATCTCTTGCACTCTAAGGAATTTAACTCCGCTCTTGGTGATGTCTACACTAAACTGCTCAATCTGGGAAAACACCAAGGTCTTGTTGCGGGTTATAAGCTTCACGAGTCTGGCAATCCTTTGGAGAAATCTCCTCTGTACCGTCCCGAGGCCTCTGACGTCTTTAAGAGTTCCGTGGAGCAAATGGAGAGGTTATCATACCCTTATGTAAGTCAAGTTGCCTCTTGTTATGGTAAGCCTCTCTCTGCTTTACAGGAACTGAAGCCGGACGGTTTGAATGAAAAGTTATGCGCTGAACTGCTTGGCTCCCCTTCGAGGAAACGTTCCTTTTCGGGAGATAGTGAAGATACTTTTTCTGGGGAGGCCGAAGTTCCGAAGGATGTCAGTTTGGAAGTTTCAGCTGTTGATGATCAAGGTCCGAAGGCTAAGAAGGTTAAGAAGACTAAGAAGGCCAAAGGTAGCATTTCTGGGGCTACTAAGCCTTCTGTTGATGCCTAAAATTCGTAGCTTTCTTAGCACTTTGTTAAAACAATCCATGGTTTGTAACCTTTAAACAATATTAGGTTTTCAGGAACCCTTAAGGTTCCTTTTGGTTGTGTTGATGGCCTGTATGGCCATTTGAACAATAGTTGAATTTGCAAGTTGCTAGGACTTGCCTTAACTTGTATTTGAAAGTCTTTTAGGGCTTTCTTTGATATGGTATGGTGCTTAACTATTTTCTGTGTGTTATATTTTTACACTTGTGCCTATTTCGTTGAGGCAGTCTGTTTGGCTTTAACCATCCAAGCCTTTTGGCTGTCTGTTAGTAGGTTGAAGCTTTTAAGGTTTCGAGTTTTTACTCGGGTGGCTTGAAGCCTTGAAGGCTTCTTGGTCTTGTGACCTGACTTGGTTTGTATCTTTATGATTTTTGTCCAAGTGATTTTCTTTGTCTTTTTGTAACTTTGTCTTTGTCGAGTTTGTGCTACCCTTATGTTTTTTATACCTTAAAGGGTTCAGTGCTGCAGACACTTAGCCTTGGTATTTTTAACAAGAAGGTATAGCACCTATCCTTTTTATCATATCATTGTTTTTCTCTTGACTTTATAAGCCTGTTTGTGTATAATATTTTAAATTTTAGGGAACATTTGGTGTAGGCTGTTCACACCCGTTTATTAGATAATTTTATTTTTTCTTAACGAGTCTCATGGAGTTGTATTGACTTAGGAACTCACCCCTTATATAGGTTCTTTTAACCCTTGAACCTATTGAGCGATGTGGCCTGGGAGCTCATCCCCTTACATGGCCCTTGCCATGGAGTTTTTTGCTAGGTTCTCAACCTGATCTTAGGATAGAATGACAAGTTTGATAAAACAACTTCATTCATTCAAGCAATACTTGCTTTTTACAAAAGGTATTCATAGTGTTGTTCAAAATACATTTTGATACAAACCAAACTTTTTTTTTTAAACATGGAACCTTTTTAGGGTTTTGCCGTTCCAATGCCTTGGAAGCCTTTTGCCTTCTGAATCTGCCAACATGTAGGATCTACCCTTGTGTGCTTCAAGGATGGTGTATGGACCCTCCCATTTTGGGCCAAGCTTTCCTTGATTTTCTTTCTTGCTGGCTTCGTTGTTTCTGAGGACCAGGTCCCCTGGCTTGAAACGTTCGTTCTTGACTTTTTTGTTGTAGTAAGCCTCCATTTGTTGCTTGTATTTTGCCTCTTGAATTGCGGCTTGATCTCTTGCTTCCTCTAGGAGTTGTAAATTCAACATGGTCTCTTTTTGGTTTGTTTCGGGATCCATGTTGACAATTCTTTGGGTTACAACTCCTATCTCAACGGGGATCACAGCTTCGGATCCGAATACCAGGCTATAAGGTGTTTTCTTATGGCTTGTTTTTTCGGTTGTTCTAATTGCCCATAGGACACTAAGCAATTCTTCAAGCCAATTGCTTTCGTATCTTCCCAATCTTGTCTTGATGCCTTCTACTATACTTATGTTTGTTCTTTCAACCTGACCGTTTGATTGCGGGTAAGCCACTGAGCTGAAAACCTGATCGATTTTATATTCCTTGCACCAAACGCTGAAAGGCTTCTCAGCAAATTGCCTTCCGTTATCAGTGACAAGTACTCCCGTCAATCCATAACGGCAAATGATGTTTTCCCATACAAAGTCAATGACCTGTTTTCCCGTGATCTTGGCAAGTGGTTTGACCTCGGGCCATTTGGTGAAATAATCTACTGCCACCAGTAAGAATTTTACTCCCCCTTTGCTTGGGGGAAATGGACCAACAATGTCCATTCCCCATTTGTGGAATGGCCATGCTGAGGTTATCGGGACTAAGTCATGCTTGGGACTTTTTGGAATTGGTGCATGAATTTGACAAGCATCACATTTCTTCAATTCTTCGGTTGTATCGCGGTGCATTGATGGCCAGAAATATCCAAGGTTCATGAGCTTTGCAACTAACGACCTAGCTCCAAAGTGAGCTCCACATACACCTTCATGAATTTCTTTGATCAAATACTTACTTTGCTCTGGGCCGACACATCTTAATAAGGGAGCAAGGTAACCCTTTTTGTAAAGGGTTTCTCCTTGTAGTATGTATTGCCTTGCTTTGATTTCAACCCTTTTAGCTTCTACATGATCATTGGGCAATTCACCATTTTTAAGGAACTTTTTTATGGGAGTCATCCAGTTTGGATCTTCTTCGGTAACTACATCTTGAACTTCCAATTCATCGATTGATGGAGCCTTCAATACTTCTACCAGTACCTTCTTGGTAAGGTGGGCAAAAGTGAGAGATGCAAGTTTGCTTAAGGCATCAGCCTTTTTGTTTTGTGATCTAGGGATCTGTTTAATGTTGCAAGCTTGGAAGGTACTCATCAGTTCCTTGGATTTTTCTCTGTACTTTTTCATGTTGGGTTCTTTAGCAATGTAGCTATCATTCACTTGGCTTGAGACCAGCAACGAATCTGTGAATACTTCAAGCTTTTCGATCTTCATCTCTTTAGCCAGCCTTAGGCCAGCTATTAGTGCCTCGTATTCAGCCTCGTTATTGGTGGTCTGAAAATCAAAACGGAGAGCGTGTGTGAATTCCAGCCCTTCTGGGTTGATCAAAATTAGCCCAGCCCCTGACCCTTCAACGCTTGAAGCCCCGTCGGTAAAAAGCTTCCAGGCTTCAGGGTTGGAAGGTTCAGTGGTGGTAACGTTTACTTCAGTGATTGCCTGGTTTGGGACTTCCACAATGAAATTAGCCAAGACTTCTGCCTTGATAGCTTTTCTTGGGACATAGGTGATGTTATGTTCACCCAGTTCTATGGCCCATTTGGCTAATCGCCCCGAGTTTTCAGGTTTTTCAAGCACACTCTTAATAGGTTGGTCGGTGACCACTTGTATGGGGTGTGCTTGGAAATACCTTCGAAGCCTTCTAGCTGTTTGAACTAGGGCTAGGGCAAGATTTTCAAGGGGAGGGTATTTTGTTTCAGCTAATTTTAAAGTTTTGCTGAAAAAATAAACGGGTACCTGGGCCTTGTCTCGCTCAAGGGTGAGGACTGCACTGATGGCCTCGTCGGCAATTGAGAGGTACACCGATATTAACTCCCTAGTTTTTGGTGCCGCAATATCTGGTAGGGAAGCTAGATGTTGCTTCATCTGGTTGAAAGCTTCTTCAGCTTCTTCAGTCCATTTGAAATCCTTCTTATCTGAGCAGTTCTTGAGCGTTTTGTAGAAGGGCAGAGATCTTTCAGCCAACTTGGAGGTAAAACGCTTCAAGGCTGCAAGCTTCCCGTTTAGACTTTCAACCTCCTTCTTGGTTTTTGGTGGCTTGGTTTCAAGGAAAGCTTTCACCTTGTTTGGGTTAGCCTTGATGCTTTGTTTCCCGACGATGTGACCCAAGAATTTTCCTTCCTCAAATCCGAACGAACATTTTTCAGGGTTGAGCTTCATGTTGACTTTTCTGAGGTTCTTGAAAGTTTCTTGAATGCCATCGAGCATTTGATACTCTGTCTTGCTTTTGATCACCAAGTCGTCGACATATGCCTCCATGTTTTTACCAATTTGGCTTGCAAAGGCTTTGTCAACGAGTCGTTGGTAGGTTGCTCCGGCATTTTTGAGGCCAAAAGGCATCTTTTGATAACAAAAGATCCCTTTTTCCGTGTGAAAGGCTGTTTTTTCCTCATCCTCTTCCTTCATGAGGATTTGGTGATAACCTTTGTATGCATCAAGAAAGCATTTGAACGAGTAACCTGTGAGGGAGTCAACCTTGAGATCAATTTCTGGTAGTGGATAGCAATCCTTAGGACAAGCCTTGTTAAGATCCTTGAAGTCTATGCACATCCTCCATGAGTTGTCGGGTTTCTTGACCATAACCGGGTTTGCAACCCATGATTGGTACTTGACTTCTCGGAGAATGCCGGCTAACACAAGCTTTTCAACTTCTTGGCAGGCTGCCAGACTCCTCTCGGGTGCTAGGCTTCTTTTCTTTTGGACCACAGGCTTGACATCCGGTGGTATTCTTAACTCATGCTCGGCAATGTTCCGAGGGATCCCGGTCATATCTTCTGGACACCAAGCGAATACATCGCTGTAATGTGTTAGCAACTTTTCAAGGTACGAAAGGGTCTCTTGAGAAAGGTTTGGATTGACCCTTATTCGTTGTTCGGGGTACTTAGGGTTTATGACCAACCTTTGCTTGTCTTCTTCGCTGTTTGAGCTTTCACCCTCAACCATGTAAGCTTCTTGAGAAGGTCGAAGGGTTGCTATGCCCCTCTCGGTAGGAAATTTGACTGTGCCATGGCCAACAGACACGGCCATGTAGAATGCACATTGCCCCGGTCTTCCAATGATCACGTCATAGCTTGAGGGGATGTTGATAACTACAAAGGTGAGCTGTTGGGTTCTTTCCTTCAAACCTTCGCTGAAACGAGCATTGAGTGTTAGTTGCCCTAAAGGCTTGAGGGGTATATCGGCGATACCTTTTATGGAGGTTCCAGAGGGTTGAAGCCTTGAACGTTCTTCATTACTCAAACGGTTGAAGAATTTCTCAAACATGATTTCAGTAGCTGCCCTAGTGTCTATGTAGGCCCTGCATGTTTGCAATGTCCCCACGGTAGCTTCTACCACAAGAGGGCTAGAGAGAGGGTCTTTTTCTGTTGGGGGAAACAGACACACTGAAGCTCCCAAGCTTCCAACCGTTGTCTTTTATGAGGAACCTTTCCGTCAAAATCCACCATATTGACTTCCTTGCCCTTCACTTCAGCCATTTTATCCCGAACTCCCTTTACCAAATGAGCGAGTTCTCCGGATTTAACAGCTTCTTCAATTCTTTTCTTGAGTTGGAAGCAATCATTGGTGTGGTGACCTTTTTTTTCATGAAACTCACAGTATTGTGTGGAGTTCTCATTTTTTCTGCTTTTGGGGAGAGGCCTAGGAGGCCGAAAGTTTTGCTTAACTTCTTCTGTTGCAAGGATTTCTTGAGGGGTCTTTGTGAGGGGAGTGAAACTTATGCCTTTTTCTCTGCTTGAAGGGTTCCGACCTTCAGACCTTCGAAGGTCTGAACCCTTTGACTGCCTGTCATAGGAGTTAAAGTTTCCCCTTTTTCTAGCCGGGCTATTGCTTCGCCAGCCGGATCCCCTTTTTCTTTGCTCTTTAATGTCTACCGCCTCCTCTCCCCGAATGTGGGCTTCAGCCCTTTCGAGAGCTTCTTCCAAGGTCTTGGGCAAGGACTTGTTGAAATCCCTTGTGAGATATTTAGAGGTGATGGCATTCATGAAACCGGCCACTCTCAGTTTTTCATCTGCCCCTACATAAGTCAGACCTTCCTTCTTGTATCGTTCAATGAATGCACGTAGACTTTCGTCATCACGCTGTTTTATTTGGAAGATTACTGTTGCGTCTTTAACATATCGCCTTTGTTGGGAGAAATTGGCCAGAAAACCCTTGCTAAGGTCGTCAAAGCTTCGAACGCTTTGGGCAGGCAAGTTGTTGAACCAAATTCTAGCGGATCCAACAAGAGTTTGCATGAACATTAGGCAACATTCAGCGTTTGACCATTTCTCTATCCTTGCTGCACCGGTGAAGATTTGAAGATGGTCTTCAGGATCTTCAGTCCCATCATACGTCCTGATGTGGGATGGCATCTTGATCTTTGCTTGGAAATCATAATCGGCTATTTGCCTTGAAAAGCATGAAAGGTTACTTGGCTTATATGGTTTAGCCAAGTCTTCTTCAGCCCTTTCATCCACATTATTGCCATTGCCGTTATTTCCCTGAGTGGCTAGCACCTGATTAATAAAGTGTTGCCACGGGAAGTTGGCCATCATCTGGGTCATCATGTTGGGCATGAGGTTAAAGCCTTGAAGGCTTCCTGGGGCAACTGAGCAGTTCATTCCAAGGGGAGTGCTCATAACAGCACTTCGTGCCAAAGGGAGCACTGACAGAGCTTGCTCCCACGTGGTTGTCGTGGATGCCGGAAAGCTTGTTGCTGGGGATTGTAGGAGCTGGTCAAGAGTTAGCTCATGTCCCAAAGGAACACCACTAGCAATCGGTTGGGAAGAAAAGATAGGGTGCACCGTAGGATTTGTCATAGTGGACAGATAAGGGTGAGGGTTTGAAGGATTACTGGGACCAGCCTCACTTCTTGTTGTAAAAGGAGGGGGAGGTGGTCCGGGAGACATCGTTGGTTCAGGTTCGTCATAGTCTAAACGAATCCTCACTCCTTTTTCTCTTTCTCTACTCACATGTTGGTTGAGAAGGGACCTCAACTCAAGGAAATTGTTGGCAACCCCTTCAGGGGTAAGTTCAACACGCACCGGGGCGTCAGAGACACCAACATTGGGAGATGGAACCCCGGATCTGGACGGAGTTGGTGTGTTGAAGGTGAGGAACTCGGGTGTGCTCCCCGGAGTTGAGAAAGAAGTTGGTATAGCCACGTGAGCTTGGCTGCTACCCGGAGTTGAAGTGTTTGGAATCTGATTTACTTCTCCCGGGGATCCACTTTCAGACATGGTGATTTTAAGCGAAGAGAGCTACACTACTAGGTCTTTTTGAGAAGAAATAGCGGCGTAGCCCCACGGTGGGCGCCAACTTGTTGATACAACAATTATAAGACCAACGGTAGTAGCTGGGCTGGTTAGGCAAAAGGGTTGAAGGGTTCAACTTTGCCTAACGCAGGTCGTGGGGTCCCCCCACGTTTGCAAGACGTGGAAGGAGGTTCACTAGTTTATTGTTATTATCTGCTGAAGATCCTTCTCTGAAATGTACTCAGATTCGGAAGTGGTAGCAAATGGAATGTGTGTGGTGGATGTGAAAAGGAGTGACTCGCATGTAAGCAAGTACTCGATGTGAATGACCAGAGATTAGAGAATCAGAGCTGGCCAGGAGATGTTTTCTGAAGTAAATGAAGTGTCAATTTATAAGAGGAGACATCTCCCGAAGTAGAATGTATTAGACTAGTAACCTTGCTTGCAGTGAGGGGCTTACCCGTTTGGGGGTTAAAGCCTTTTGACCCCTGGATAATAGCATGTGTTCTGTGGACCTGCGCTGCTTTTGCGGCTGGTGGGTTGGTGGAGCTGTTCGGAGATGTGACTTGTTTACTGTTCTCGTATTGCTTTACTCCATCTCCTCAGCTTTTCAACCACTGAACCTTTTAACCATTTGGACGTTCATATATTTAGTCATTTTATTTGGTCTTGGGCTACCCCCGTCATCAGGTAATAACATAAGGTGTAGGTAGACATGAGTCATGACAAATCCAAGTTTAATTTCTATATTTTTCCGTAGTTTACTTCGCTTATTTTATTTATGACCTTTTTGTCATTTATCAAGAGTCGCATTTCTCCAATTCCGTAGTTTACTTCGCTTATTTTATTTATGACCTTTTTGTCATTTATCAAGAGTCGCATTTCTCCAATTCCGTAGTTTACTTCGCTTATTTTATTTATGACCTTTTTGTCATTTATCAAGAGTCGCATTTCTCCAAAAGTGCTTCAAGTTTTATGCAAACTAGTAAGAGTTGTTTGATAGTCGATAACTTTATAACAAACAATGTTAAATTAGTAAGAAATTTTTTGATCTCCTTATGCAACATGTTTTTGCTTTAGAGTATAAAACGCTATCCATTAATCAAAAAATTATAAGTTTAGGTCTCAATACAAAGTATTAATGAGGCTCTTTATGGTTAGGACATCTTACTGCTTCAGCACTTAATGGTTCAGACTGTTTTTTCACGAGTAGATGTCTGAAATGGTTCAGAGATTTGCCTCTGAATGGTTAAGATTTATACAAAGTCTGAATGGTTAAGACCTCTAATCTGAATTGGTCAGACATTTGCCTCTGAACGGTTAAGCATTATACAGGCTCTTAATGGTTCAGACCTCTTACTGGTTCAGAACTTAATGGTTCAGACCTCTTACTGGTTCAACACTTAACCATTCAGATGTTGCCAAACAGCCCCTTAATCTTCGGTAGTATTCATATCTGAATTGTTAATAGATATATTTTGAAAAGCATCAGATAACTTTGTATTTATTTGTTTTTAGCTTTGGAATGAAGAAGGGTGTATTCCACAATCTCAAACCGATGATTTAGTTGTAAATTTAATGTCGACATTTATGAAGGAAGTGTTATGATGTTGTAAGCATATTTGTGTTTCATTGAGACTTTTGTAATTCAGTATAGTGGAATGGGTTGTTTAATGTTAGTTAACTTTTGTCATGAGCGTATGTATGTGTGTATATTTGGAATTTTATTGGGAAATATTAACGAAAATTATGGTATTTTAAAAAAAAATAGTAATTGTTTTTTTTTCTTATGTTTTTTTGGTGTGGCGTGTTTAGAGGTTTAATGGTGTTGTTTTTTAATAGCACTAACAAATGTCCCATTATTTGGTGCTATATTTGTTAGTGTTGTCTCAAAAAGCATAAATTAGAGTACCAAAAAAGTGATTTTGTACTAGTGGGCTAATATCGAGTGTCATCACGCATATGTTGTATTGAAGATATGATATTTGGACTCATTAGCGCTTCCCATAATTGTTTCATCATCCTGAAGGTGACCAGATAGAAACATTTCATTTTTGCTTTCTTAAAACTATTGCGTAAGATGCATACACACATATGGTTAGGTTCAAATGGGAACCACGTTATAACTGTTGGATTTGTGAAATCACGGAATGGTTAGAAGGAAGAAACGGTTGTGAATCATAGAGTAAAAAAGACATAAGAGAGGGAGATCTCAACAATCGATTGAAATATGATCCAACGGTTAAAACGTGGTTCCTAAACATTTAAAGATTCCCCATTTAAACTCAACACTAATATATACACACATATCACTAGGGGTGTAAACAAGCCAAGTGGCTCGCAAGTTGCTCAAGAAAAATCATAAAACGAGCCGAGCCTTATCAAGCCCGAGCCGAACTTGAGCTTAAAATAAAGCTCGTTTAGTTATCGAGCCCGAGCTCGAAGCTGGCACGTGAAGCTCATCAGGCTTGTCGAGCCTTAATGCGATATTAGTTTTTATGTATATTTAATAACGTTTACCCATTATTTAAGCTTGTTTAGCAAACGAGCTCGAGCCCGAGCTTCACTTATCGAGCTCACTGATTTTGAACAAACCCTAATAGACCCGAAACACTTTGTTGGAACAAACTCTAACAGTCCTTTAAGTTGTAAATGACCTGTTTTGACTTTAGCTCTATTTCTAACTAGGAGTGTGCAAAAATCTGAATTAAAAACCGAAATAACCGAACCAAATCAAAAACCGGTGGGCCTGTTATTTGTTTTTCTGAAAACCAAAAGTGGCAGGTCGCTTATGGTTATCAGTGTTGCAATACCCGCTTTAACCGAAATGAACGAACATGTAGTAAAATCATTTTCGGTTTTTGGGACTTTTCATCCTTTTTCAATATTTGATGTTTTTGCTTGAACGTTTGTTTAAATGTATGGGTTAAATTATAACGTTTTGGTTGAACGTTTGTTTGAATCTATTCATTCATTTTATCCTTTGGTTTGAATATTCGGTAATAGTATTATATATTATATGTATTTTTTTTAATGCTATGTAATATACAAATATATAAAAATCTGTAACAACTTATTCTATGGTAAAAAAAAAAAAAAATCAAACCCAAACTTTGAAACACAACTAACATAATTATATTGTTCTTAGATACTTTTAGCTAGGCGCAAATTTTTGGTTAACTGACCCATGACCACACACTATAACTTTCAAAACCGATTAACCGAAACCGCCATAACTGATCGGTTATGGTTATGATTTTTTAATAACCATTATCATGGTTATGGTTTTAAGCCTAATCCGACTCATACACACCCCAATATCTAACGATGTTTAAGGTTAAAGATGTATGTTAAAAAGGGTTTCCAATAAATTTTCTAGTAGCGAATTAACAATGTTTAAGGTTAATTTTTATAAACAATAAACGTCGATGAATGTAGAACTATTAGTATGGTTAGTCTGACCCGAGAAGGAATAAAAAAGTTGCACATGCTTGAACCTTACATGTGAATAGGGGTGTTAAAAAAAAATCCGAATCCGAAACCGAATCTGAAATATCCGAAACCCCGTATCCGAAATATCCGAATTTTCGGGTATCCGAAAATTGGATAATCCAAAAATTCGGATTCGGATAGTGATTTTGAGAATTTTCGGATTATCCGAAAATTTAATTTTTATTTTTTTCGGATATCCGAATATCCGAAGTATCCGAAAAATATCCGAAAAATATCCGAAGTATCCGAAAAATATCCGAACTATCCGAAAAAATATCCGAAATATCTGAAAAATATCCGAAATTATATTCGGATATCCGAAACTATCCGAAAAATCTGGTTCCAAATATTAAAAAATAATAAAAAAATAAAAATTAAATAAAAAATTAGATATTCGGATATCCGATTAGATATCCGAACCCGAATCCGGTATTTCGGATATCCGAAATTTCGGATTCGGGTTCGGATGTCAATATTTCACTATCCGAAATTTCGGATATCCAATTTTCAGGTATCCGAAAATCGGATTATCCGATCTTGAACACCCCTACATGTGAACTATTAATGGCCATTCGTATATCAGTAATGAAAACTTAAAAGGAAACTTCCCAACAACTTGTTGTAATCATTAACCTGAAGAAACACAGAACAATACTCACATTGTTGATATATAGTTACCCCCTGTGTTTTTCAGTAACTACATGTTATCCCCTTCTTGCTTAAAAAAATTGACATACCAATAATTCTTTTGTGCTATACTAAAGGTAGTTTTGTGTTAAACATCTTTTATATTCTTGGGATTCAAAATATAAAATTAATATCAATACATGAATGCACGTTTATGTAAAATTCTAGTTCTTATATGAAATATATAAATACACTAAATTTAAAATCAAGATATTTCCATACTATCAATTAGCAACTTTTGTGAGCATAAATGTATTGTATCATATGCTTAGTGAGTTTTTCAAAAAAAAAATGTTGTGAGTGCATGGACATTATATTTTATTGTTATGTTTATTTCTATTATTATTTATTTTATGATTTCTTTTTCTTTTTTTAATTTTGTTACTTACTTAAATCATGTATGTATTTTGTAATACACATTGGTTTATCTTTTTAAAATTTTATTCATTTCCATACACGGCGCAAACTTGTGTATGTGGTTCAATGTTTACACGTCTATTTTTCACGTTTAACAGGTTCGTCGCAACTCGCACGTACTATATCGACTTAGTTATTCTTTTCTTTGTTTTACGTTTCGCGTGTGTTGTTCAATAATTTTACGTCTACGTTTCACCCGGTGTTACTTTCCATTTTTTATTTATTTTGTTTTATGATTTTTTCCGGTGTTGGTGGTTGTTAGCAGGAGTATAGCATTGATGCAACTTGGCACGGTTTTATGTCCCCCACCGCAAAACGATGGTTAAATACTAGTTACTATCAACATCAAAAAAAAAAATTTATTTATAGCAACTTACCTTTCTACGATTAGGTGTGAAAGTTTAACATTAATCTTTACTATGTATCCGCCATCAACTTTTCACCAACTTTAGAGTAAATTACAATTTTAGTCCCTGAGTTTTTGTCTAAATTGTCATTTTAGTTCAAATAGTTTTTTTTTCTCCTCTGGGTCCCTGACTTTTCCTTTTTCTTGTCATTTTGATCACATTGCCTAAGTTAGTCTAAAAACCAGGTTATAATCAGGGGTATTTTTAGCATTAAATTATTATGAGGTTTATAAATTATGTTGCAAAACTACCCCTGGTTATCACTGCACAACAGTTATACCAAAAATACCCCTAGTTATAACCCGATTTTTAGACTGAGTTAGGCAATGTGATCAAAATAACAAGAAAATGGAAAAGTCAGGGACCAAGAAGAGAAAAAAACTATTTTGACTAAAATGCCAATTTGGACCAAAACCTCTGGGGACTAAAATGGCAATTTACTCCCAACTTTATAAAGCCTATCGTCAAATGATAGACTAGCAAAAAAAATTAACATATTACGTAATGGTTACACGATCAATGTGTAACACCCCATGTTTTCACAAGTCAAAGTCAAAGTCAAGGTCAAAGTTAACGACCGGTTATACGGATTTGACTTGTAGAAATTTCTTTATTTTATTTGTATTATGTGGAGTAAGTGTTGTTAATTACAAGCCATCGACGTATTATTCAAACGACCTACGACTGTGAACTATAGGAACTAACAATGCGATAAAGTTAATCAACTAATAATCAAGCTATGTTAATCGAATCGATAACGAATCGCAACCCGAGCTACGTGTTTTTACTTGTTGTTATACGTGTGTGTGTGTGCCTTACGTGTTACCTGTGCATGTTTATTTATGTTGTGTTGTGATAATCAATCGAACTCAATCGAAACTCGAATGCAATCGAACACAATTGAACTCGAACTCGAATCACAGTCGAACTATGATAATTTAGTGGAGAAAGGATAGCGCGAGATATGAGTGGTTGGGATTAAAAGTAATTTGACTAGGAAACCCTATCGTATCGAACCGCTAGCAATCGAAATCGAACCGCTAGTAATTTGACTAGGAAACCCTAGAAATCATGGCATCAAACATTCGAACCAAGTGCCATCCGGCCGGATAGCCATCCGACCGGATAGCCACAATACCACAGGCCAGGTGCCATCCGACCAGAATGTCATCCGACCGGACAAGTCATACGGGCGGTGTGTCATCCGATCGGATAGCCCTTTCCTCTTTTGGAATCCTATAAATACCCCTGTCATTGTCATTCTTTCCACTTTTGGAAACCTTCTGTCTGAACCATTCGTGCTCCCCACCTTTTTCTTCGATTTCTCTCGATCAAGGTAAGATCTCATCCTAAATCTTGTACTTTCTTAATCTACACGCACTCCTACACCTTTCTATCCTTTAAATCTTAACTTTTAACCGTGAAATCACTAGATTTCGGGTGTTCTAGGATGACGTCATCATGTGTTCTTCAAGAACTTCATGCTTCGACCTCAATCCACCAAGAACAACTGAGATCTAACCGATTTCCACCCGAACACACAAAGATCTTGTAAAGATCTCGACACAAGAGTGGTGAAAGAGGATTGAAAGATGGTTTCTTACTTTCTGTCAACTCTTTTACACTCAAAACACTCAAAACCGGTAGAATCGGGTTCTGATCTAGTCTCCTACTCACCCTTAGTGTTGTACTGGTTCAGATCTGGATTCCGCCCATGAGACCACCGACTTCGGGTTAAACAAAAACAACCGTCTAGAGCCGGTAACCGACCGAGCTAGGGTGATTCCTGGTCGGTTTAGTCACCTGGGTCAAAATGGGAGTTCTGTTGGTTAACAAGTTGTCAAAGCGTCTCGACATAACGACAAACCATCAAAACGACCATGTGTAGGACGAACGGAACAATCGGAACGGACTGCTGTCCGACCGGATTGCTGTCCGATCGGATAGGTCATCCGAACGGATGACTTGATGGATAGAGATACTTCAATTCTTTCAAAATACTATAACGAAAACTTCAAAAGTCAAGCCATTATACACAAACACATACTTCTCATAGGAAGAAACAATCCACTCGGATCGTCATCCGACAGGACAAGCTGTCCGACCAGATGACCATCCGAACGGATTGTCATCCACACTGTAACATCCCAATTTTTATCATATAATAATTATAGGTTTATTTAAATTTATTACCTACTAGTAACTAGTTTATTTTTTTATATAAATATTCAACCCAAATAGTTTTAAATCATTATTTTATATATAGTTGGTTGAAATATTATTGGCCTGTATATGGATGACCTTTCTAAAATAAAATAAAAGTATCTAAGAACTTATATTATTAGATGGGTAGATTACGGGTAAGATGAATATTAGAAATATAAAGTACCTAGACAAGCCTAGTGACTGTCTAAATATTAGATTATAAAAATACATTGTATTTTGAACCTACTCAGTTTTTAATGAAACTTAGACCCAAATGTAGACAAAAATATTCTCATTCTAATGACATATTTATTATTTTATAAAACGTTATATTTTATAGGTTATACACGCCAAATAACTAAAGCAGTTGAATTAATAATAAACTAATAATAAAATTTAAATTACATTTCAAATATTGAAATGTTCTACGTATGTCTTCTAATATTAGAATAATCAAAATAAAGATAAAAAAAAATGCAAGGTGTCTGCATGATAATAAGAAGGAGCCTTTACGTGTCCATTTCCAATTATGTGTCCTATCTCCAAAATGCGTGTCTCATTTCCAACTAATTTACGTGTCCTCACAACATTCGTAGGTATCAATAAGGCAAACAATTTTTCCTATAAATAGCATATATATGGCTGAAATGGCTTCTGTCTACTTCCCTTCTATTTCGATGCTCTCTCTAATATTTTTCTTCTTCTTTCTTTTTTCTTTTAAGCCAGTTATACTTCAAAAGCCTTGCCCTGTTTTAAGTGTTTTAACTCCCGATCACCGCTACCCTTTCCGATTGATCTGAGCCTCATAACATATGTCAGGGCTCTGCCCGACTAAGTTGTTGGGGTTCTGTCTCGGGACATCGGGACAAGGTTGAATGAGGGGTACTATACTTAAAACGAGTGCATTATATATTTTAAATAGCTCAGAAGTCATACCCAAAATTTATACCAGGAAACTTTCTAGTTGAACCCTAAAGTTACAAAGTGAGTCCATTTTCTTTTCTCACTATTTTATTCCCTTTTTCTTTGTAATATAGTTATATTCGAAAATGTCCCAAACCATAACAACTCTCACCAAAACTATTATATTTTTATTATTATTATTATTATTATTATTATTTTGTCTAAAAAGAAACCTTAGTGAGACACCCAAGTAATTCTACATAAACCCTACAAATCTCAGAATAATCAGAATCAGGATCAGGGCCCCTAAAACTCAAGGGGGATAAAACCCTATTAACGATTATCTTCACAAAACGCTGTCAAAATTCAATTTCTCGATTCCGTCGACTCAGCAGGGCTACCCAGGTGACAAAGCAGGCCTAGCCTACTTTGTCATCCCAGGCGACACGCAACAGGAACCATTGGTTCCTTCGCGACACGCGGGAGGTTCCAAATTCGGGTATAAATACCAGGAGTTGGGATTTGAATTCTGCAATTGGAACGACGATAAAATTCGATTCAGGCGCGGAGATATCATCCGAATACTCTCAAAACACACACGAATCACTAATTAGTATAGTGGGGTGCTGCTGCAAACAGGGTATTAACTCGATCGCTGCTACGATTCAATGTCCGATCGATTTAAACTATCCAACCGGATGTTTAAGCGCTATCCTTTGTCATTAGTCGTGATTTCGACAGGATGTTTGAGTACCACCCGAACTCGGGGAATACTCTGTCATTCGTTGTGAATCCGATGGATGTTTAAGTGATTGCACTTTGTCATTCGTTGTGAGGGTTTTAATCTCGTGAGTTATCGTAAATGCTGTATTAAGTTACCTACCTAGTTCGTGTGCACGAGGTTACAAAGCTAAATCAATAAGCTAAGCTCTGTCTGTATAAATCTGCAATATATCAAGGCTTATCTGTAGACTAAACTTTGGCCGTATGAATCTGCATGCTTATAATGTGAGTCATTCTCTTTTTATCAAATTTGTTTACAAAATCATGTATATTTTCAAAGTTATAATTACAGTGATTAAGTTTATGTAATCACCAAATTACAGCCGGTATGTGGGGTATTGTGCACATTACTGCTGTTGTTATCACTTTAGGTGGGCGAACCTAATTAGTGATATTCGTCATTCATTGGGGCAGCCAATGGTGATATGACCACAGTCACCGAAATGAGTCGAGTGACAAATACTGTGGGTAGTTGGTTTGATATCAGAAACATTGTAATCTCTCTTAATACTGTGAATTATAACAAACGTGTCGTTTTAGTAAAATGAATGAACTCACTCAGTATTTCCCGCTGACAAAACTTTTTTAAAACACGTTTCAGGTAATTACAGTAGATTGGAGTAAGAGATGGATACGGCACTGAAAGGCATCAAGAAGTGGCTTATTTTATTAATTAAATCAAATTAAGAAATATTGTTTTATGTAATCAAATTTATCCTTATTAAAGCTACCTTTGTAAAACATGGATTTATTCCATCTATTTAATAAATAAAATCCGGTGTTTCTAAACTCTGATATTTTTCCTAACTCACGGTCCTGATGAAATTTCCGCTGCAACGTTTTCAAAAATAATCACCGGTACCACTGGGCTGTTCACGACTCTCGATTCTGTCCAGGGTGGGTCGGGGGTCGTGACACACACGGATTGCTGTCCGCTCGGATTACCATCCGAACGAACTACCATCCGATCCATCCGCACTTTGTATCATTTTACGTGTCACTCATCGTTATGCTATCGAATCTATTCAGGCTAACCCTACTCGCTAAGCGCTCCCTTCAATCCTTTAACCGCTGTGAGTATACTCGATCCCTTTTTGCTTTGCGCACTTTTGGGTGTTACATACGTTACGAATATTCAAACTACAACAATCACACTACTCAATACTATTTGAACACTAACCGTTAATGCATGTTATACGTGGCTCATGAATGCTTGTTTGTTATGTTTACACATGGAATGCTGTCTACCTGCCTTAGCAACGATAGTACTATAGTTTGGACTCAGCACCCGTTCACACGGGGGTTGTTAAGGACAATACTTGCATGGATTACGGTGGTAATCATGTATTGCGAACTGCCTCGGGCAGTCAACCCGCAGTCATTGGTATCGATGGATCTATGTCGATAACTTACGTGCTTCATTTCACTATGTGTATGTGCTGGTTATGCGTAAACGAATTCGAACTCTATATGCTATTATCAAACTTGTATGCTCACCTTTACATTTTATGTATTGACTTTATTTTAACGTATGTGACAGGTGCTTAGGACGCACACTTGGTAGGAATTTGAAGCTAGAATAAAGTTTTAGAGCCCAACAAATAGTTGTCTGTAGTGGTCAAACTAAGGGTCTCTAGAAGCAAATAAACAATTGCTGTCTATTTAAATCTGAGTTGTCGGAACAGAATATTTGCCTGGATTTTTGTCTGTAATAATTATTTTGCTGTTTGAGATACGGTATGGGACGTATTATTTAAATTGAATAGTATTGATAATTGTTATGGAAACTTCTGGACAATCTGTTTCGCTCAGTGCCATGCCCCGATGTTTCCGCCATCGGTTGGGGTGTGACACAATGAAGCTTAGAATTAAATAACATAATAAATTCATAAATAGATAAAATGTTCAACAAAAAGGGTTTTTATGACCTACGGATAACACGTCATACTACACGTGTTATCAACAAACAATCTTACAAGAACCTAAACAAACGGTACAACCCATAATTGCAGAAACAAAGACTCATGCACACCGTACAACTATCATATGCCTACTAAGGTTGCAATTTAGTAATATTTAATGTTATATTCATATGTAAAAACTACAAAACAATTAAAAAAGTTATGTCTTCTTTTAATACAATTCAACATAAAGCGTGTCTCTTGTAAGAAGAAGTGCAAATACGGTCAAAGTTGACTACTTTGTGAGGTTATGTATAAGACTTGATCAATAGTCATGACATTAAATCTCATAAACCCAAGAACCAAAACTGTAAAAAAAAAAACCAAACAAAAAAAACAAAACAAAACCCAATGGGAGCAAATTGCACTTCATTAATTACTTTTACCGATCCGAAATATCCGATATCCGAATCCAAAATATCCGAAAAACGATTTCGGATATCCGAAATTCGGATATTCGAATTTTTCGGATTCGGATAGTTATTTACAAAATTTTCGGTTATTTCGGATATCCGAAATATCCGAAAATTTAATTTTCATTTTTTTCGGATATCCGAAAATATCCGAAGTATCCGAAAACTTATATTCGGATATCCGAAACTATCCAAAATATCCGTTTCCTAATATGAAAAAAAAAATGAAATAAAAAGTTGGATTTTCGGATATCCGATTCACTATCCGAATCCGTATCCGAAATTTTAGATACGGATTCGGATAGTGAAATCTGGTATCCGAAAATTCGGATATCCGAATTATATCCGAATTTTCGGATATCCGGTTTTGAACACCCCTAGAAACTAAACACAAAAACAATATAAATACCTCTTCACAAAATATTACCAACAAACCCATCTCAATACCCGACTCGAATATGGAGGGAATGAAACCCTATTTTGCGTTCTTCAAGAGGCTACACAGGAACTATAAGAAGGGACTATGGAAGCGGATAACATATGACACGACACGTAACATGATTAAATATAACTAGTTCAATAATATGAATGACATATCACATTTTAATACGGTTGTTGACATAACTCGTTTAACACGGTAATAAAACAACAAGACACAATTGTTTAAAATGATAAAACAAAAGAACAAACTTTTACAATCCATAAAATAGTTAATGAGCTATGTAAGCGGGTTAAGTGAGATAGCATATTTGGTTATTTATAAAGTTATAAATCTCCTTAGTCTTAATAAATGAGTCTTAAACATTTCGTATGACTCGTTTAACACGATTAGTTAAACATGTTACTTGTGTCATAAATGGATTAGAGCGGTTAGACCACTTAGATGTTTTTAGTTGTATCATAAACTTGTCTACCTGGTATAAACTTGTCTACCTGGTTATGACTATAAATTTTTTAATTCAAAACCTAACATGTTTAATTTTGTGTTAGATCATGACCAGTGGTGGATTCAGGATTTATTTTCCAGTAGGGTGATGGCGGGGGGATCCGAGGGTTGAACCGAACTTTTAAGGGGGCGTTCGTGAATTTTGCCTACGAATTACACTATTTTTTTAAGGGGGCCGCCCACCCCCATAAGTACATGTGGCTCCGCCACTGATCCTGATATATTAACAGGTCGTGTCATAAATTATTAGATCTATTTTTACTGTTTGGTAATTTGTTAGGGGAAATAAATGAGATTAATTTAATTAGAAGTCTAAATGAGTCTTGTTAAACATGTCGCATTGTGCTAATAACCATGTTTATTGTGTCATATCATTTATTAGACGTATTATACGTACAATGTCTTGTCAATAACAATGTTATACACGTTGTGTCATTTGTGCCACTGAATTGTTTGGGTCTAATTATTTCAAAATTTAGGATAAATTATATTTTCCGTCCTTTATGTTTATACCATTCGGATGAAACCATTGAATGCCACAAAACTCGTCATGTGGCTCAAGGTTATAGACAGATTCTGGGCCTCGATTACACTCACACGTTCAGTCCTGTTATTAAAGCAGCTACGGTTCGTACCATCCTTTCCTTAGCCGTTATCAACAAGTGGAAACTCCATCGATTAAATGTTAACAATGCCTTTCTCTATGGACATCTAACTAAATGTGTTTTTTATTGAGCAAACCTCGGGCTTTATTAACCTGAAATTCCCAAACCATGTGTGTAAATTAAATAAGGCCATTTATAGGCTCAAATAAGCTCCCAGGGCTTGGTTCCATTGTCTAAGTGCATTCCTTCCTCAAACGGTTTTTTTGTAGTCGTGATGACCGTCCTTTTTCATATTTAGAAAAGATATGTGTATCATTGATGACTGTCGTAAGGGTCATGCAATAACCTAATTAACCTAGGTAACTAGGGTAAGCATGGTATCGAATCCAGAGGAGTCTGGTGTAAAGTGTTATGAATCAAGTACTAAAACTAATTGCAAAAGTGTAAATCTTGGTAGATTGAGTGTTTGATTAAACTAATAATTACTAAACAAGGTTGTAAACAAATGGAGAAAACAATGGTTCCTCCGGATTTCAGATTCAAAGCAACCTCAATTATGTGTTTAAGTATGACAATCACATAGACATGATTGTTTAATTTGATTAACAAGTTGTGATTACCTAAAGACTACTTACTTCGATTGTAAAACAACGGAAGGTTACCATATAAGCAATCAACTGAATTTATCAATCCTAATCCATATCAAATATATCCCGATTACTAGAACTCTAGAGAATTGAATGAATCAGAACCAAAGTTTAAATAAAATCAATCCATTACAACTAATCAATCAAATCCAAAGGTAAAAAGCATCGAATGATTAGATTACCAATGTCAATTACAATTTCAAACACATAAAATCCGTTAACTTACAAGAATCCTCCACCTGGAGGAAACCACTAAGAACTTAGCCGCTCATCTTGGTCGCTTGATCATCAAAAGCTCGAATAACAGTTGAAACCCCCTTCAGTGTAATTGATATGATGCAAGGAATGATGAATTAAGGTGAAGAGATACTTCAAGTGTGGCCTATTATCTCCAATTTTCGTCGACAAAGTCTGCGTGTATATGTTAGGGTTTGAAAAACCTTTAAAACCCTTGAACAAATCAAATTCACGCGCTGCATAAACCTCCGACGTAACCTACGCTTTACGGACCGTAGCTTACGGTCCATATCTGCTGTTGAATTCATGTATCGCACACCATAAGCTACGTCCTCCTACCATACGCTACGTTTCACTGTTGCTGGCACTTTTTATTCTCGCTTATCTCAACCGTAGGCTACGGTTTAACAACCGTAGCTTACGTGGCATGTCATGACTTCTTGTTTAGCTATATTTCAACTTCCAACAAATGACCCACAAGCCCCTTAACTTTATTCTTTTGTGTTTCTTGAACTTCCGAACTACCTTTTGGCCCGAAACAACTTCAAAATAGTATCTTTCGCATTATTTATCAACCTAGGTTGTCCCGCTTCATCATTATGCTCTCCAACTTTATCGAATTAAGCGATTAACCTGTAACACCACACACTCTCGTAGTTATCACATTCAACGCACATAGTCGCTTAAAACACAATAAAACACGTAATATAACACATTTTAACACCCGGGTTTCACCCTCTCCATCACATCCCCACACTAATCTTTTTTCGTCCCGAAAATTATTTGCAATGGAATCACAATCAAATCATTGTCTCTCAATTTATTCGGTTATCTTATTAACAAGTCTAATCACACGTTAACTAATATTGTAGGTATATGATCCACTTAAACCCAACCACTAGTTACAAAGCCCTTAATCATAATCCATTAAGTTCAATTGCATTATTCGTCTATGGGTCTCACACTTAAAAACCATACCGCCACCTAATCCCGCTTTGAGCTTATGAGATTACTGTATTATATAACAAGATTTTATATATTTCCGATTAAATTTTTGATGGATAATGAATGATGGATATGAGCTTCGACAAGCTTTTGTATACGATCAACTTAGCGGACATACCCCACCCGAGTCACCATCCCAGTGGTTAATGCCATAAGTTTCACATATTTTTTTCTTTTTCTTTTTTCTAACTCCACCTAGAGGATATGTACCACATGAGTCACCATCCCCGTGGCAATACCATAGGCTTTGTCAATACACAGCTAGCTCAATAGATGGATATATGGAATTTTTTTCGGGCGCCACCTTGTTTCAGATTTATTTTCATAAAAAGAAACAGATGTGCCATTTAACCGGAATACTTATAAGCTTTTTAATTATAAGAGTACCCCTTATACTCTCTACAGTTTCGGTTTTGCTATAACTCCTAAGGCGAGAACCCACAAGATTCTTGATATTTAAGTATTTTATATCAATCCTAAGGAACCTTTCAACTGGCTGGGCCTACACACATATCCTAAATTAGACGCGTTTTCGACCGTTTTATTATCTCATATATATATATATAATTGAAAACCAACAATCTGATTATACCTATCATTTTCCATTTTGTGAAAAAAATCTTTACGAAACATTTTCAAAATTTTCAATTCTTTTCAATTTTAGCCAATTTCAACCATTCAAGCATTTGAAATCATCAATCCTACCAACCCTCACTCGAGTTACCCCATCCCCACACGTGGGATACATTGTCCCTAATGTATGGTGCAATTTATAGTCTAAACCCGAGAGATACCACCTAACAAACCATGAACAACTAATGACCTAATCGACTCAACAAATATAAACCACTCCCAACACAAAGGTTCACACCACCAAATGCACAAATAAAAATAAAAAGTAAAATAGAGAGACACATGAACCTGATCAGTCAATCAGTTTGTATCGGTAGTAGTGCAGCTGATGTGATCTTATAGTGACATAAACATCTCTTGGATTCTTTGATATCTCACCGGGGTGTTGCCAAACATCCCCACACTTGAATCCTTGCATCCGTGAGGATTGAAACATAGTAACCTGCCAAAACACAAACACATGACAAAACAAAACAAACAATACAATACTCTACGTCCTCGTGCTGCCTCCCGAGAGCGCTAAGTTTATAGGTCTTCAGCCAGACCGTACCTGACATGCTTAGGGTGGTTCAGATGCCTGCTTGCCTCCCTACGTTTCTACATATAACTCCATCCAGTTCTGTGGGAGGTTCGCAGCTAAACGCTAGTTGGGGTCAAATTCAGCTTCATTGCCCCCATCGAATCCCACCATCAGGTGGTTTTCCTTCATCCATTCTCCTTCTCACGTCCACCTTTCTCACTTGACTTCCATTCCTCTCACTCTTTGACCAGTAAAGCTCAACACATCCCTCATGTAATATGCCCATGTTCACATTGACAGAGATTCATTAGTAACAACCGTATGACTCAAATCAACAATAATACCGTAAGTAATTAGTTTTGAAAACACATTAAAACATAACTTACGATTCCCGTGACTCATAGTGACTAGTCCATTTCTACAGTCGATTTGAGCATTAGTTGTGTGCAAAAACAGGTGACCTAACACTACCTGCGGCTGTCCTTGATGATGCATAGTCTATCACCATGAAGTCCACAGGGTAGTAGAATTCACCAAGTTGGATCATCACGTCCTTCACAACCCCCTAGGTTGTTGCCAACTTGCATCAGCAAACACCGCCATGCTATCAACTGCTTGCAGAGAACCAAAGTCATACTGGTCATACAAGCTACCTGGGAGAACACTCATCCCCGCTCCATAATCCAACAAGGCCCGGTGGATCTTGAATTTCCCAACTCGAAATCAGATGACCTGTTCCCCTGCATCACTTCCACTTCTTCCCTCACTTGTTTTAGTTACACCTGTAATCACTTGAGAAACAGAAGAAGTTAAAAATTTATCATTTAAATCATTTTTGGAACAAAGCTTACCCTGCTGATTGGTATATTCTTTACACTCTTGGGGTTGGTTTGAATATCACTCGGCAACCTCCAGTTCTGTTGCTTCAGAGTAGTTACTGCACTAGCTAGTTGTCCTATCTTTGTGGTCAACGATTGGATGGCCTTATCACGAATCTCATCCTTTTGTGACCGTGCGTCATTCAATTGATTTCGCCTTTGCATCTCCTTCTGCATGGCTTTTAGTATTTCCATAACCTCACCGTTTCCCTGACCATTACCCTGCTGGTAATTTCTTTGATAACCAAAGTTGTTGCCCCCTTGATAATTTGTATGATTAAGGGGTTGGAAAGATTGGTTACTACCTTGGAAACCCGAATACTTGTTCCCATTTCCTTGCAGCATATTCACCTCATCATATATACCCACAATACTAGGGCACTGATCAGCTTTGTGCCCGAGATCTCCACAATGCCCACACATAGGCATCGGTACCCCCATTTCTGGTGTGTTCGCTACTGCTCTCACCGTTGCGTGACGAGCTCTTCTCGAAGATTAATCCTTTCGCTTTGAAGTGCTTGCCATTTTCTCCAAGTAATCCCAGTCAATGTGCTCATAGTTTGTACTGAATGTGCCATTTGATATTGAGTTGAGATCACTTGCATCCTCTAGTGTTAACCCCTCACGGAAAGCATTAAGTAACTCCCACATTTGTACACCATGATGTGGGCAGTTCTTCAACAACATTTTAAACCTATTGAATGCTTCATGAAATAACTCACGAGATTGTTGTTGAAAGTTTCTAATATCTCTCCGAGCATCACTGGTCCTTTGCAGAGTATAAAATTCATCCAAAAACAGCTGCTGCATATTGGGCCATGTGAAAATAGAAGCCGAAGGTAGCGAATGAAACCACTGTTGTGCCTTGTCTTCTAATGTAAATAGGAATAGTACCAATTTCACATCATCGGGTGTAAAGCCTTGACCCCCAATGGCGTTGCAACGAGCATCGTAAGTGGCTATATGTAAATACGGCTCTTCGTTGGCCAAACCATGATACTTGTGCAAGCTTTGAATCGACTGTGCTCTTACCTCAAATAACCGACCTTGTAGCTGAGGTATTACTACCTGTGATGGATTATTGGCGATTGTAGGTTTAAAATGACTCTCAATCCCCCGTACTGGTCCTCGGTCGTATCTTCTCGGTATTCCCTCTGGTTGGACCATGTTTCTCGGTAGTGGTCTTTGCGTAGCAGGTATCTGTGGTACCAGTATTTGCTGAACCGATGGTGGCATTGGGATGTTTATCGGTCTTGCATTCCCATATTGCTGATTAACTGGGCCGCTTGGATAACCGTATTATTGATACCCAGAAGTATCCTGGTTCCCTCTTTCTACAAATCCAAACACTGTGTTATACCTCTCAAAATTTCCCGTGTTTATCACTTGTCTCCCACCTTGATTCCCGTAACTGTCATATTCATCATAGCCATCTCCGAATTCACCTGAACTATTCCATTGATCGAACATTGAAGCTCCGAATGAAACTGTTGTTGTTAAGCTGGTTGGTAATGTGAAGGTTGGGTTGGTAGAGGAATTGTGGTTGATGAATAATGAGTCGAGTTTGACTTGGTGGAATGGTGTTATCGTCGGAAACAACCCTCACATATGGTGAAGAGTGTTGGATATTAGATGTTTGTGTGGATATTGGGAAAATGTTGGTTGATTTGAGAATGGTGGTAGGTTGTCTAGATTGGGGAATGATGGCATAGGCATTGGTGGAAGTTGAGTGGTGGATGGTTGGGTAGATTGTGATGGTGTTTCAGATGGTCTAGTGGTGTTAGGTGAAGGTTAGGTGGGAGTTGGTGTGAATTGAGCTTGTTGAAGCGGGTTTGCAGCTTGCTTGTCTGGATTTCCCAAGTTCTCCATTACTTTGATTGTAGGTATTTGAGATTGTAGCACTTTGTTCTCTTGATGTATGACTCGGGTTTGCCGAACTGTTCTTTCAATTTCTGAATCAAAAACTAATGGTGATGATTTTTCGGAGTTCCCGTATGATGCAAACATGTAGGAATTCACCTGCACAAACACAGACTAGAAACCACGTGTAATTCTGAACAAAAAGAAATAACTTTTTTTGGGGATTTTAACTATTTTTCTAAAAAAAAATTAAAACAAAACACTTTGCGCATGACTCCCCGACAACAGCGCCGTTTTGATGACTGTCATAAAGGTCATGGAAAAACCTAATTAACCTAGGTAGCTAGGTAAGCAGGGTATCGAATCCAAAGGAGTCTGGTGGAAAGTGTTATGAATCAAGTACTAAAAACTAATTGCAAAAGTGTAAAATCTTGGTTGATTGAGAGTTTGATTAAACTAATAATTACCAAACAAGGTTGTGAACAAATGGAGAAAACAATGGTTCCTCCGGATTTCAGATTCGAAGCAACATCAATTATGTGTTTAAGTATGACAATCACATAGACATGATTGTTTAAATTGATAAACAAGTTGTGATTACCTAAAGACTACTTACTTCGATAGTAAAATGACGGAAGGTTACCTTGTAAGCAATCAACTGAATTTATCAAACCTAATCCGTATCAAATATATCCTGATTACTAGAACTCTCGGGAATTGAATGAATCAGAACCAAAGTTTAAATAAAATCAATCCATTACAACTAATCATTTAAATCTAAAGGTAAAAAGCATCGAAAACTTAGATTACCAATGTCAATTACAATTTCAAACACATAAAATCAGTTACCTTACAAGAATCCTCCACCCGGAGGAAACTACTAAGAACTTAGCCGCTCATCTTGGTCGCTTGATCATCAAAATCTCGAATAACAGTTGAAACCATATTTAATCTAATTGGTATGATGCAAGGAATGATGAATTAAGGTGAAGAGATGCTTCAAGTGTGGCCTATTATCTCCAATTTTCGTCCACAAAGTCTGCTTGTATATGTTAGGGTGTGAAAACCCTTTAAAACCCTTGGACAAATCAAATTCACGCGCTGCATAAACCTATGCCGTAACCTACCTTTGCGGACCGTAGCTTATGGTCCGTATTTTGCTGTTGAATTCATGTATCGTACACCGTATGCTACGCCCTCCTACCATATGCTACGTTTCACTGTTGCTGGCACTTTTTATTCTCACTTATCTCAACCGTAGGCTACGGTTTAACAACCGTAGCTTACGTGGCATGTCATGACTTCTTGTTTAGCTATATTTCAACTTTCAACAAATGACCCACAAGCCCCTTAACTTCATTCTTTTGTGTTTCTTGAACTTCCTACCTTTTGTCCCGAAACAACTTCCGAATAGTATCTTTCGCATTGTTTATCATCCTCGGTTGTTCCGTTTCATCACTAAGCTCTCCAACTTTACCGAATTAAGCGATTAACCTGTAACACCACACACTCTCGTAGTTATCACATTCAACGCACTTAGTCACTTAAAACACAATAAAACACGTAATAAAACACACTTTAATACCCGGTTTTCACCCTCTCCATCAATCATGTACCTTTTGGTTTATGTAAACGATCTCATCTTGACCCGTAATCATCCAAATGCTCTCACTACGTTTATTACTTTTACAAAGAATTCGCCATTAAGGACTTAGGGGAACTCAACTACATTTTTGGGCTTGAGGTTACCTACACATAAACTGGTATATTTTTAAATCAATCTAAATATACTATTCGTATTGTAACACATGCAAAGATGTTGGATGCCAAACCGGCACCCCCACCTTTAAGCATAAATGTTTCGGTTGTTTCCACAAGTGAATTATTTTCGAACGTCACTCATTATCGTTCAATAGTTGGTGCACTTTAGTATCTTACAATTAGTTGTTTAGATATATCCTATGTTGTCAATTAAGATAGTCTACTCTTACATGATTCTTTAATTGCACATTACCAGGAGGTCCAACGCATACTTCGTTACACCAAAGGTACTCTCGCTTTTGGCTTCACTACAATGCCCCCCCCCCCCCACACACACACATTTCTCTACTAGGTTACTCAGATGAAGACTAGGCCAGATGTTTGGAAACTCGTCGCTCAACTTATGGCTACTATATCTTCTTGAGAGGTAATCTTATTTCATAAAGTACAAAGAAACAACCTGTTATTGCTTGTTCCAATTGCGAGTTAGAATATCGGGCTATGGCAAACACTGTTGTAGAGATTGTATGGGTAACTCATTTATTACAAGAATTGCATGTTTTACTGCTAGAAACACCAACCATATTGTGTGACAACCGCAATGCTATGTTTCTCACCCAAAATCTAGTTTCTAATAAAAAAGGCCAAACATATAGATCTTGACTACACTTCATTAGAGAACTTATCTCTTTTCGCAAACTTCACACAAAATTTATTCAGACCAAGCTTCAAGTGGCAGATATATTCACCAAACGTCTACCATGTTCTCAGTTTACTCACTTTCGACATATGCTTCATATTTATCCACCATCGTCTCGCATGAGGGGGATATTATATGACAGATGATACCTTATTTATTTTTGTATCTCTTTGTAATTATCTTATTCATTAGGCCTTTATATGTAATCTCCATGTGTTTATTTTTGAGTTAATTACAGTTTGCCTTCCTATGGTTTAGGCCACTTTTCAATTTGCCTCTAGCGTAGTAGGACTTTTTGTGTTGCACACACCTAGTGACCATTTCTTTCTGTGTGCCTCCCTAACGTTATAATTTTGTTAGTTTGAGGTTAAAAACTTGTGAAAAGACCATCCTACCCTTTTCCCTTTTCAGTATAACCCCATGTGGTTTTAAAAACTAACAACCTTTGCCCCAACCACCTTTTCAGTATCAATTTCCCACCAAAATATCAGTTTGACTATTAAAGTCAACTGTAACAACCTTCTCAATTTCCCATCAAAAACATAAGTTGACTTTTAAAGTCAAACAATAGAAAGATAATCAAATTTAGATAAAATGTTCAATCATATGGTTTTTATACCTTAACAACCTTTGACTATTCAAGTTGTCACACCCCTTTCTAAGGCGGAAGCACGAGGTGTGATCTTGAAAGGTTCTCATTGCATACGAAAGGTAAACATACTACATGCTCGTAAAATAACTCCAAATGCCATTAACAAAACATAAGCTGAGTGTTTACAACACAAATACAATATTGTCTGACAAGTTTACAACTTTATTTAAAGATGAACGTCAAGGATTAGTCATTATATCACCACATGAAGTGGGATATAACAACCAAATCCTGCAAAAGAGGCATCAGAGTCTTGACATGACATAACTAAAACATAAACAACATCCAAAAGCAAGAGTAAGACCGCGCGCACATC
>JARYGA010049750.1:0-10249 GCA_030545235.1 Helianthus tuberosus
AGGAATTGGAAGACCTCAAAGATGATGTAATTGTCCTCCTCGACAATGGTTGGGTTACCAAAAACTTAGCGTTCTACAAGTCCAAAGTTTTCTCGGATATAGCTGGTTATGTGCATGTTCTTAGTGAGAGGGAAGCAGTAGTATCCTCATTCCATGTCAAAGATAGAACCCTGTCTCTATCCGTAATGCCTTCTTTTGTACGAGAAAGCCAACTGTTAGTATGGACAATGCTTGAATGCGGGTATTGCCTATATTCTATGTTATTATAAAAAGCAACAATTTTTTTTTTCATTTTAGCTGGGAAATGTTTTCTTATAATCATGTTTTGTGTAGGTTAGAAGCTAATCATCCTAAATCTAAGCAAGAAGAAGAGGACAAGGATAAGGATATAGTCCTACGACTAGTTAAGGGTGATGAAACTGAATCTGATATCACCACAAGTGAGTCACACCTACTCGATATTCCGTTTCATATATTGGAATCGATTATGAAGCTGTGTGTTGGTGTCGAATACATGAAGTTTCGTGCTACGTGTAAGCGTTGTTCTTTAGCTGCACCTTTGATCCAATGGAGCAGCAAAACAACATTAAAGAGATTACAGACATATTCATTAGCTTCACCATGGTTGATGGTGTTCAACCTGTATGAAGACATTATCACTTTTATAGATCCGTTATATGGTGACAAGTATGTTATTAAAACTTCTCAAAAAACAAAGAGTTACCGAATATGTTGTTCTAGGTTTGGATGGTTGTTGATGTATAAAAATGCTAGACACCTAGTCTTCTTTAACCCATTCACAAGTGATAAGCGTGAGCTTCCCATGATTGATCTAGTAGAAAGCTTTTGTTTCTCTGCACCACCAACTTCCCCTAATTGTATGGTGGTTGGGTTTACGACATTACGGGAGTGGCATGTTTGCATCCACTTTTTACACGGGGAATCATTATGGAGGACATTTCAGTTGAATCTTGGCCCGCGTTCTTTACGGTTTCCAACATTCAGTGGTCGAGATATTTATGCCTTGTTTAACGATGTAAGAATCAATGCTTTTAGAGACATAGATTATGAAGGTTACTCTTTGGATGTTGTTGTGGACAAAGCCCCAAGAAGTTGTTGCAGATATAGGGCACAATACTTTCTATCAAACTGTGATCAACATACTTTACTAGTCATTGTGGGTGAGTTTGGAGAATTTGTTGAGGTGTTCAAGCTAAACCATTCTACAAAAGAATGGGAAAAACTAGACAGTTTAGGAAAACACATGGTTTATATTTCTAATACATCATGCATCTGCCTTGAAGCCAAGTCACCAGAAATGGAGAACAAGATCTACTTCCCAAGGTTACTACATGGTGAGAACACAAAGATAGTGTTTTATTCTCTTGAAACATGCAGGTATCACACATTCGATGACAAAATTATCCAAAAAAGTTTCGGTGCCAACTTATCCTTAAGTAAACAGCATTGTCTCCATCATACATGGATCGAACCAAGTTGGGCGTAATTTATAAACCAAAGCTAAGCTATAGAAGCACAGAACTATGAGTTTTTGTTTTGCTTGCTTAATTTATATGGATATTTTGTTTAACAAGAAAACTTATATTTTGGTTTGGAAAACATACATTAGTTAACTAAATAAAGGCTTTTGGGACGTTTTAGCTTATTCTTGATTGTGTTGCAGCATTATTCATTCATTTCCTGTGGTGTGTGTTTTCGGTTCTTGTCCACAGGCTAGTGCAAGATCCCTTTGTGTATATCTTGAAACTTTTTGATTGGCCTCTTTTTATTGAGCAGAGCTTATCTCTGGCTTGATGTAAATATCCCCCCCTAGTAGCACCATATCTATCTTTTAGCTAGCATCAAACTATTGTTATATATTTTCTTTGAACGGTAAATTTGAATCACTAACGGACCACTGGAGTATCATTGTGACACCAGCGGAACCACCCCATCATATCCATCTCCACTAGTCATAATGCCTATACACAAATTTAGGAGAAAACCTAATAAATATGGGAAAAACCCCATTATGGGAATCGAATCGAGGACCTATTGTTATCTTTTTTAATTGTCAAATGTTAATCTTTTACATTATACCAATAAATCTAAACTATGTCTTTACCCATGTTTAAACATGAAATTTCCCCTTTAAGAGCTATGTGCCTCTACCAAATGAGCTAGCCCTACATTAACTAACTAAATTATTTGATAATAATTTTCTAGTTTTACAATTTTCCTAATAAATATTTATACTCAGTTTCGAAAAAAGAAGTTAATTTAATATTTATTTTGTGTATTAAAATCAAGATCAACAAAAAGTTAAAAATATTTATACTCAGTTATAGAAAAGAGAAGATAATTTAATATTTATTTTGTGTGTTCAAATCAAGATCAACTAAAAGTTAGATCAAATGATATAAGGCTATAGGGTGTGGTCATGAGCTTTATAACCATCATAACCCTCTACGTCAGCACCATGTCACCAACCTCTAATCCACTATCTAAGACCACTACTCTAAGGGTGTGGTCATAACCCAAACCACTATCCCCTCATTAATTTTAATTTATTTTTGTCTAAAGAAATAGGAAAAGAATCTTGAAAAATGGAAACTAGGATCATGGTTGTCATGGTTTAATCTAGGGGAACCATGGTGGATCATGCAAGAGGGTGGTGTGGCCTTCTATTCATGTTCCTACATGACAAATCATGTCTCAACCATGACCTCCACACCCTTTAGCCTAAGTATCTTATTAAATAAGACAGGCACGTGGCCATACATGTTACTTATCACTTAACCAAGAATTCGCAATGAGTTTAACATGTAAACTAATAGGTAATCGGGTTCTCCTGATCATTGGTTTGGCCAAGGCCGGCTCAACCGTTTTGGAGGCCCAAAGCAAAAAAATAAATTGAGGCCCTTTTCTTCTTTAAAAAAAAAAACTAATACCTTATTGTGAGTTGGGTAGCTCTATATTTGGCAAAATAGAATGAGCGGGTCGGTCAGTCGACAAAGGTAACGGGTCATAAAAATGTTATATTAAAAGTTCCTATATATTAGTTAACAAGCCAATAAATAATAAGATCCATGTTTCCTGCATATACAAGCAACTCAACTCCTTGCTCCAAAAGTATAAAAATCCATACTTCAAAAACTCTCATCCTGCAAAAACAAAGAGGTCTAATTGGTTTATTAGTAGCACTAAAATGAAGAAACAATTAGTAGCCATAGAGACAAAACAACTTTTTTCCTAGTTGTGACAGTACGACTAGTTTTTTTTATATATTTGTGAACAACTAGTAGTCATATGAACTAGAAACAAAACAACTATTTTTCCTGTAGCCAAATAATATAATGAATGTTGTCATCATCATACCCAGTAAATCTCACCAATAGCAAAGCTAAGGTCTAAAGAGGGTAGATGTAGACAGCCTTACGCTGCTTACAGTGAGAACCCCCGACTCGGTTGTAATTTTGTATCAAGCCTTGGACCTATGGCACATAACACTCAGACAATCCGCACAAAGACCGATTGATGCATGTACTCCGTGTCTTTTAGCTATCATGTAACACCTCGTAAAAATGTGTCCAGTATATACTGACACGTGTCCACACTATCAACTGAGCCACTTGTTGGACGAGATGGACTATTTGTGAATTTATATGAGAGTATGAATGTAGAAGGACTAAAGGTGTCAACATGCTGAAACTATGCCTCTGGGTGACCCTTTAACGAACTGGGAGCTTGATGATGTTCGGTCATACTCCCAGATGTTCCAAAGATTGGCCATAAGGGGCTAAATATGCTTTACATGGTAATATATGAGAGTATAGAAGTTAAGGGGCTAAAGGTGACCGAATTTCAAAGTTCTCGGGGGTCTCGCGGGTCGCGAGAGAGACTGTCTCTATCTCTCGCGGGGCGCCAGAGAATGCCAGTGACAAATTTTTGTTTGGAGGCCAAGGCATTCTGCCCTTGTGCCACCTTGTCACTATAAGAAAACTGGGTTTTTAGTACGCGTAAAAGCGTCCTAAAATGTTATTTTATAGGACTTTTCATTTAATAGGACCAACGGTAAAAGCGTTTCATGTAAAGGGGTCGTAATAAGTCCCGGAACTAAAAAAGCGTCCTAACATCTCAAATAAGATTATGAAACCAATTTTACGGTAGCGTAATATGTCTTTGAACAAGCAAAATAGTGTCCTAATAAAAACATATTAGGACACTTTTATGATATTCTAACATGTATTTACATATTTTTAATCTTTTGATACACTTACAAGCGTCCTTAGAAATTAATTGATAGAACCCTTATGATGTAACATTATAGCTAATTTAGTAGCAAGAAAATGGTCCTAATATACCAAATAAGATCATGAAACCAATTATATGGTCGCATAATGTGTCTATAGACAACTTGAATAGCGTCCTAAAAAGAACATATTAGGACACTTTTACAATCATTACAAAAAAATTGCCATCTAGTGGCACACAAAAAGTGCCACAAAAAACCAAAAAAATGCCACTAAAGACCATTGTTGGAATGGGCGGCACACAAAAAAAGTGCCACTAGAAGCGGTGACGCTAAAGCCTTTTAGTGGCACTTTTTTGATCTGACGCTACAAACTTTTGAGCTTTTAGTGGCACTTTTTTGTTTGCCACTATATAGTTTTGAGCTTTTAGTTGTACAAATTAAATGGCCTTAAAATTGGAATTGACGAGTCGAACATGATTACACATGTTCTAATAATTATTACCAACTTGTTTAAGTGTCAAAATATATTTTATAATATCTATTAACTCAGATTACAATATTTATGAAATCTGACCCGTTTGACATTTTAAACATTAAAACCTTGACCCGTCAATTGACCTAGTAAACGTGATCTTTAGGAGGTGCCCTTTTGATGGATTACCACCTACCTAATTACGATCACGTAGCCATGTTCGTCTCAAACAATGGCTGGACCATTAAGATCTAAACCAACAGTCAAAGCATTTATCGAAAATGCTTGACTTTTGGCTTAAAAAGCCTAATAAACGGAAATGTAACTGAAAGGAACACTTACTTGTGATCCTTAGAATATTTAGAATTCAGAAGAAGGCCTCCTTGATATAGGAAGCAACTCCAAGAATAGTAGAGAGGAGGAAGAGTGAATGAGCAAGGAAAATGGAGTATGAACACTCCTATTTATACTTGAAAAAGATGCATAGGATCAAGACAAGTGTTGGGGCTGATCTAAGATCATTCCAGGTATTAATTGAGGTGTCAAGAACTACACAAGAGTGGCATTTTGCGAAATAGGTGGCACAAGGGCAGAATGCCTTGGCCTCCAAACAAAAATCTGTCACTGGCACTCTCTGGCGCCCCGCGAGAGACAGAGACAGTCTCTCTCGCGGCCCGCAAGACCCCCGAGAACTTTGAAATTTTTTCACCTTTAGCTCCTTAACTTCTATACTCTCATATATTACCATGTAAAGCATATTTAGCCCCTTATGGCCAATATTTGGCACATCCGGGAATATGACCGAACATCATCAAGCTCTCGGTTTGTTAAAGGGTCACTCAGAGGCATAGTTTCAGCATGTTGACACCTTTAGTCCTTCTACATTCATACTCTCATATAAATACACAAATGGTCCCTCTCGTCCAACAAGTGGCTCAGTTGAGAGTGTGGACACATGTCAGTACATTACTGGACACGTTTTTACGAGGTGTTACATGATAACTAAAAGACACGTGGTACATGCATCAATCGGTCTTTGTCCTTATTGTTTGAGTGTTATGTGCATAGGTCCAAGGCTTGATACAAAATTACAATCGAGTCGGGAGTTCCCACTGTAAGCAGCGTAAGGCTGTCTACATCTACCCTCTTCAGGCCCTACCTTAGCTTTGCTATTTGTGGAATTTACTGAGTATGATGATGACAACATTCATTATATTATATGTATAAAAATAGTTGTTTTGTTTCTAGTTCATATGACTACTAGTTGTTCACAAATATATAAAAAAAAAACTTGTCATACTGTCACAACTACAGGAAAAAAGTTGTTTTGTTTCTATGGCTACTAATTGTTTCTTCATTTTAGTGCTACTAATAAACCAATTAGACCTCTTTGTTTTTTTGCAGGGTGAGAGTTTTTGAAGTATGGATTTTTGTACTTTTGAAACAAGGAGTTGAGTTGCTTGTATATGCAGGAAACATGGATCTTATTATTTATTGGCTTGTTAACTAAGACCGTGGGGTATGGTGGGGCTTGGGTTGGGGCTTGGGTTGGGCATTTGGTGACACGTGTAAAGGGAGCCACCCCACTGCCTGGTTACGTGTCCGCGGGGTATGGTCGGGCGTGGGTTGGGCTTGGGTTGGGTGCACCGCGTGGCAGAAAAGTTTTTTAAAAAAAAAATACAAAAAATTTATAAAAAATCACACAACATTTATAAAAAAAACCTACAACTTCATTAAAATTTTAAAAATTACATAATCCTAAAAATTACATACTTTCTAAAAATTACAAAATAAAAAAACCTATAGCGTTAAAAAAATTTCAAAAAGGTCGATCTTGTGGGATGGGGGACCAGTGGGTGGGGGTTACAAATATATAGAGGGTTGTTGGGAGACCGGGGTGGCGGTTTGGTGGTATTGGGGGGACCGTTTGAATTTTAAAATTCAAAATTTGAAATTTTGACCGCCTGACGTGGCGGGGTGAGCAAATGATAGTCCGCCAGCTCGCTTGGCCATACCGACCCACGCCCGGCTTGAAAGCCAAGCCCCAAGGGGCCACGTCCCAACCCAAGCCCACCCGGGGTGGTGACTTGGGCGTTTTACCCCAACCCAAGCCCCATACCCCACGACCTAATATATAGGAACTTTTAATATAACATTTTTATGACCCGTTACCTTTGTCGACAGACCCGCTCAGTCTATTTTGCCAAATATAGAGCTACCCAACTCACAATAAGGTATTAGTTTTTTTTTAATAAGAAAAGGGCCTCAATTTATTTCTTTGCTTTGAGCCTCCAAAACGGTTGAGCCGGCCTTGGCCAAACCAATGATCAGAAGAACCTAATTACCTATTAGTTTACATGTTAAACTCATTGCGAATTCTTGGTTAAGTGATAAGTAACATGTATGGCCACATGCTCGTCTTATTTAATAAGATACTTAGGCTAAAGGGTGTGGAGGTCATGGTTGGGACATGATTTGCCATGTAGGAACATGAATAGAAGGCTACACAACCATCTTGCATGATCCACCATGGCTCCCCTGGATTAAACCATGACAACCATGGTCTTAGTTTCCATTTTTCAAGATTTTTTTTCCTATTTCTTTAGACAAAAATAAATTAAAACAAAGAAGGGGATAGTGGTTTGGGTTAGGACCATACCCTTAGAGTAGTGGTCTTAGATGGTGGATTAGAGGTGGGTGACACAGTGCTGACGTAGAGGGTCATGGTGGTCATGAGGCTCATGACCACACCTTATAGCTTTATAGCATTTGATCTAACTTTTAGTTGATCTTGATTTTGAACACAAAAAATAAATATTAAATTATTTTCTTTTTTCTATAACTGAGTATAAATATTTTTAACTTTTAGATGATCTTGATTTAATACACAAAATAAATATTAGAGTAAACTGCAATTTTATCCCCTGAGGTTAGGGGTGATTGGCACTCTTACCCCCCTAAGGAAATAAATGCAATTTTACCCCCCGCTGTTCACTGTTATGTCGCTATTCTACCCCCCGGAAGCAATTTTGTTGACTGGTCTGTTGACTTGGGGGTGAAATGACTATTTTACCCTTTTATTTTACCTCCCAACGTTTGCTGTTATGTCGCATGTTTACCCCCTGGAATCAAATATGTTGGCTGATCTGTTGACTTGGGTAAATTACTAAAATACCCTTTCTTATAACCCCCTATAATTTATGTTTAGAAGCAAAATTACCCTCTGCAACTTCCAAAACCTTTCCCGCCACCATCCATATTCGATTCCACCACCATATAAACAGGCTTGTAACAGAATTCAAGCCACTCAGCCACCGTTGACCACCCTTCGCTACTGTCCCATCTCCATGAACCTGGCTAGAGCCCATACACATCCAGAATTAGGTTCACATGTCCATTGTGTGTATGGCATCAAGTGTTGTAACAGAATTCAAAAACCATGAAGAAGTGTTGTAATGTAATTCAAAAACCATGAAGAAGTCAAACAGGTTCACTGTCAATTCAAAAACCATTAAGAACCTTTAGCATTTGACAGGTTCACTGTCAAGTCAAACAGAATTCAAACAAGTTTGTAATGTCGAAATTTAGAAATGACAAATCTTGGTGTTGAGCCATAAGCATTTGTACAAGCATGTTTGACTTTCATAAGTTAAATTGCACATACACCTATTGACCCATATGCATTTGTAGAAGCCTGTTTGACTTTCCACATATACCTATTGACTTTCTATAACTATGGGTTAAGCATAACAAGTGTTTCTGGTTTGGTGAATATAAAGTTCGGAAGCATTCATGAGACTCAAGATCACGAACACCCTCTTTCACTTATGCAAGGGACTGAAAGTGATGGTGATTGCACCAAGTGCAAATGCAAATGCATCAGCACCTCTGCATCAGTCAATGTGTTCTGCTGTGTTCTATGACCAACATTAACAGCAGAGCAACTTAACAGCAACGCTTCTAAGTTAACAGCAGAGCAACTTAAGATTAACAGCAGAGCAACTTAACATTAACAGCAGCAACTTAACATTAACAGCAGAGCAACCAAATATACAGTCAATGCTTCTGATATGCAACTTAAGAGCAGAGCAAGTTAACAGCAGCAAGTTAACAGTCTAATATAACCAACATTAACCCACATTAACAGTCAATATGTTCTATGATCAAACATACCAAAAGATCCTAATATATAACCCACATTAACAGTCAACTACACTACATATTAACCCAAAACATCCTAATATATGTTAGAGTTTTACACAACCATTTCCTGCTGCGGGGAAAATTGGAAGTGCAGGAAAGGGCGGCCCCGCATTTTCACCACCACTGAGACCACAATCGATCGGACTGACCACCGAATCCTCATGTCCACTGCAAACACATAAAGATGGATGTTTCAATAACCCCATGTTTTTAACTTGTTCACACAGATCGGTTTATACCTGACAGTAGAGACCAAAAGGGGGAACGGTTGTTGTCGCCGGAAACCATGTGCATCGGCGGAGGTGTGGTCGCCATTGTGGTCGCCGGAGGTGGAGGTGGAAGGATGGGGTTCTCTTCACTCATTGTTAGTTGGAAGCCGGTGGTGGAGGTTTTTGATGGAAGCCGGTGGTGGAGGTGGAAACAGGTGGTGGATCGCCGGAGGTGAAGGAGTGGATGGAAGCCGGAGGTGGATGGATCGCCGGAGGTGAAGGAGAGGATGGAAGAATCTTAGGGGTAAGATTGTGAGATTATGTTTAGTTTAAGGGTTTATATAATATATAAACAACTAATTAAAGTGAAATTACCTATTTGCCCTTTGACTCTCCCATGATTTTGTTGACCAGTCAACAAATTGGAGTTTAGGGGGTAATGTTGCGATATAACAGTGAACAGTGGGGGGTAAAATTGCAATTATTTCTTTAGGGGGTAAGAGTGCCAATCACCCCTAACCTCAGGGGGTAAAATTGCAGTTTACTCTAAATATTAAATTAACTTCTTTTTTCGATAACTGATTATAAATATTTATTAGAAAAATTATAAAACTAGATAATTATTATCAAATAATTTACTTAGTTAATGTGGGGCTAGCTCATTTGGTAGAGGCACATAGCTCTTAGAGGGGAAATTTCATGTTTAAACATGGGTAATGGCATAGTTTAGATTTATTGGTATAATGTAAAAGAGTAACATTTGACAATTAAAAAAGATAACAATAGGTCCTCGATTCGATTCCCATAATTGAGGGTTTTCCCATATTTATTGGGATTTCTCCTAAATTGGTGTATAAGCATTATGCCTAATGGAGATGGTTATGATGGGGTGGTTCCGCTGATGGCACAATTGCTTTTCGCTTATCGTCGCCGTTTTCGCTTATTCTGTTACGTTGTGTTATCAATCGATTAGTTACCTCACATGTATCGCCGAACTTAGTTCGAAAACGACTTCATCGCTCAGTTCGCCCTCTCAAGACTTGATCCAACCCTTTCTCGTATTGGATCGAGTCATCGCAATTCTGTCTGTACTATGTCGACACGGATGAC
>JARYGA010049751.1:0-32818 GCA_030545235.1 Helianthus tuberosus
ATTCCACGATATTCCAGCAAAGAAGTAGTCCACCACGTCCATTATCTGCATTTACACATTAAAAACGTGACAATTGTTAGAAAACATAAGTTCTGTTAAGGATCCTCAGACTCGTGATCCTCAGACTCTGGATCCTTAGACTCTCTACATCATCCCTTAAGGATCCGTGATCCATGCTTAGTCTCAGGATAGATGATCCTTAGCATAAAATTCATTCCCTAACAATTGCCCCCAATATGGCAGTTGTGATAAGGATTCACAGCTGTCATATTTCCATTAGAAGCGGACTAGCCATTGCTGCTGGTAACTAGTCGTTACACTGCCTGTCATCACTGATAAGACCTGCTATAATCATCATTGCAAAATATAGAGTTAGAGATAACTCCTCAAGTGCCTTTAAAGATCAGAAGATCCTTCTGTTTGTGGAAGATGAATCCTTCTACAGCTCTCGCTATAAACCTTCCTGCATTTTAATTTCTGCATAGATACTTTAACTATTAGATAGCCCTGTCCGGCTTGGGTGGATGATCCATGGTTTTGCTGGTGAAATCCAGGCCAGATGATTTTGATACATAATGAATAGGTAATAACATTAAACCTTTTTTTTAGCTACATCTGTAGTTGTTTCTTCCCTTTTTATTTTCCATGTATGCTTTCTATTTCCAAAGATATCATCGCCAAACAACTGGAAAGTTATTGGAAATCTGATGATAATGTTAAACTTTTAACAAAAAACTTGAAGTGTTCATATAAATGTGGGTTAATGATCCTTAACCAAAAAGGATAAGAGACAACTTACAGCTTAGAAAAAGTTAGAATATAACATACCAGAGAATCCAAGTTAGGATTCTATATCTTTGTAAATTATTGCTGAATAAGCAAACTATGAAAAGTAAAGCTTCTAGGATCAAGGATCCTTATCGTCAGAACTTGTATAGCTTTAGAGCTCCAAGATCCTGTAAGAAAAACAAACTTGGGACCAAGCCAAATAATTGGGAATAAACCCATAATAACTTGGGACAAGCCCAAATAAACTGAGGACAAGCCCAAACAAACTGGGGACAAGCCCAAATAAACGGATGTAAACTGGGGTCAGGCCCAAATAAACGGATGTAAACTGGGGTCAGGCCCAAATAAACTTGTGTAAACTGGAGTATGGCCCTCACTGGCGACTATCCAAACTTGAGCGACATGAAAATGCCGAAACCTTAGCTAACGTGAAAACGTTAGAAACCTTAGAAACGGATGTATGGTACGTCTACCAATATACGTAGGATCCTGAATATAGCCAGTGCAATGAAATTGTCAGCCCCTAAAGCGAGTACTGGTCCCATTACCATGAACTATACCAGGATCATCGTGCGCTACTGGCGAAACTGGGGACAGGCCCAAACTGGGGACAAGCCCAAAACTGGGGACAAGCCCAAAACTGGGGACAAGCCCAAATAACTGGGGACAAGCCCATAAACTTTGGAGAGTTGGCCAACCACTTTGATCTTCTGTAAAATGATAATAACTCTGCAAAAGCTTAAACTTCATGAAAATAGATGTTAAACGTTTAACATCTTTGCCTTATGATAAGTAATAAGTATAAAATGAATGAAAATGAAAGTAATGTGTTACCAAATGTAGAATCATATATCCTTTGAGGATCCTGGATCCTTAATCAGAATACCGGTATCGCTGAGGATCCCTGATCCTTGTTACTTAAAGCATTTCTTTAGATGAACAGCATCCCAAGCTCTTGGTAAGAGGTCACCATCCATTGTTAACAAATGATATGCCCCCTTTCCTGCTTCAGCTTCAATTAAGTAGGGATCTTCCATTTTGATGCTAATTTGCCATCAGCCGAATTCGTAGTGTTCTGGAAGGCTTTCCTTAGAACAAAATGATCAACTTGAAATCTTCTGAACCTGACATTCTTGTTGTATGCTCCAGCCATTCTTTGTTGATGAAGGATATTGTTGTGTCTTTGACAAGGATCACATCTCTTGGCATAATCAACAGCATCCTTCTTCATTGTAGGCCAATAGTATCCTGTTCTAAGGATCCTTGAGAATAGTGCTCTGCCCCCAGTGTGGTTTCCACAATCTCCTTCATGAAAATCCTTTATGACTTCTTGAATTTCAGGATCCTCAATGCACCTTAGATATGGACCTGCAAGAGATCGTTTATATAACATGTTATTTAATATTGTAAATTGAGATACCTTGACTTTGAAAGATCTAGGATTTTCTCCATGTTGTATATATCTCAGGATCGGAAGGATCCAGGATCCTGAATTCGACTGTGCAGGATCACCAGGCATGATTGCAGAATCCTCCACTATCTCCATGGCTACGTGATCCTCAATTGCAGGAGTTAAAACATGGGTGATAAGTATTTTTCACATCTTCTGGCATCTTTAGGAATGATCCAAGGTTAGTTAAAGCGTCTGCTTCTGCATTCTCTTCTCTGGATACCTGTGTTAGACTGAAAAAAGCAAAAGAATCTGCCAATTTCTTGACTATTTCTAAGTACTCGATTAGTATTTCACCTTTAATAGCATAAGAACCCTTAAAGTAGTTAGTAATTAATAGGGAATCTACGAATACTTGAAGATACCTGATCCTCATATTGTTAGCTAATTGCAAACCTGCTATCAAGGCCTCATACTCTGCCTCATGAGTAGTGGTTTGGAATTCACATGCAATGGATTGGGGTATAATGTCCCCCTGTGGCGATTTTAGTAGTGTGCTTAATTTAGTTCCTTTAACATCTGAAGCTCTATCTGTGAAGAGTGTCTAAGGATCCTTGGTCTTCTCAAGTTGTTAAACTTCTAATTCAGTTTCCCTTTGTAGATCACTACTGAAATTAGCCACAAAGTCAGCTAAAGCTTGGGACTTGATGGCAGTCCTGGGTTCATACTTAATGTCATATGCAATAAGCTTGATTACCCACTTTGCTATTCTATCTGACATTTGAAGTCTCCTGAGAACATTCTTGATAGGAAGGTTAGTTTTCACAATAATGGTGTGAGTTTCTAAATAATGACTATGTTTAGCAAAAGCCATAATTAAATCAAGAATTAACTTCTCTAAATGAGAATACATGGCCTCAGTATCAAGTAGAATTTTACTTACATAGTATACCGAATGTTGAGAGCCTTCTTGATCCTTAACTAGGATCACACTTACTGCTTTAGCTGAAATAGCTAAGTATAAGGATAACGATTCTCCATTTTCTGGTTTCATCAGGGCTGGTGCTGAGGATAGATAATCCTTAAGAACCTTGAGTGCAGCTTCATGCTTATCAGTCCACTCAAACTTGCCTTGAGCAATTTGTCTACCTCTTCTTGGATAATGGCATTCCTTTCAAGTGCAAACTTTCTCCTTGTTTGGTGTATTGGCTTGAAAGACCTGTCAATAGCAAGTTTCTGAGTAATAACATTCTTAGATATACCTGTCATCTCTTCATGTTTCCAAGCAAAGGTAGATTTTCTTCTTTCCAAGAAGGATACTAAATCCTGCTCAATACTGTCTAGGATCCCAGATTCTATAAAAATTTTGGATTCAGGATCCTCTGAGTTCAACATAATATCCTTGACATCTGGCTCTCTTGCCTCCATGACATCTCGCTCCTTGGAGGCTGGCTTCATTGAAGAAGTGTAACAGTTCTTTGCCTCCTGCTGATCAATTTCTATCTTTACCACATCCCATAGAGTTGGGAGCTTGACACATGGATGATATGTTGAGGGGGACTACCTTCATATCGTGTATCTATGGCCTGCCACAGATAACATTACAGCAAGATAAGCAGTCAATAACATAGAATTTTTAAACAGAATTCACTCCCTATATATATAAATTGGAAGTTTGATGTCCTCCGATGTAATCTTTATCTCTCCACTGAATCCCATAAGGACATATGATCCTGGGATAATATTTGTTCTTTTGAGAACATCCAACCGGATTATGTTAACCAAGCTTCCCCCATCAATGAGAATCCTGTGAACAAAATGGTTAGATATAAATAATGTAATAACTACACCGTCATGATGAGGATCCTGAATGTCCACACAGTTATCCTCATCAAAGGATATCACTTTCTGCTGGGTAAGGATGGAGGTCCGAACAGGTCTGCCCCCATTCTCCATCTTTGTTTCCTTTGCACGTCTTTTAGCTGCTGAGAACCTCCAGAGATGAAATGGATGATTTGAGCGTCAGCTGGTAGAGGAGGAGCTTTTCCAGGAACTTTCTCAGAATCCTTGATCCTTGACTTTTTCCTTCCAATCAATTCCTTCAACTATCCTTTGCTCAAAAGATAACCTATCTCCTTCCTTAATGCTATGCACTCATCTGTGAGATGACCAGAATCCCCATAGTAAGCACACCATTTCTATTCGTCTTTGGTGGCAGGCGGTTTGTCATTCTTCATTGGCCACCTAACCGTGTCACCTAAATTCTGCATAGAAAGGATTAGTTCATTATTATCAGCAGAAAAACAATATTCAGAAATAGGAGGATAATCCTCATCGTCTTCCTCTTGTTCCACAGCATGCACATTCTGGTTGTCATGCTTGGGGTATTGCTTGGATCAGTTATCCTTGAGATAGGATCCTTATTTGTCTTGCTTTGAGGATCCTGACAATCTCTCGTGGATCCTTTTGTCATCCTCCAAACGGATGAACCTAAGGGCCCTGTTCCTTTCCTCATCTAATTTCCTACAAGGGGTCATAACAAGATCATCATAGAATAATGAATCCCTAAGCAAACCTATTTTAAAGGCTTCCATAGCCGTAGCTATATCCATATTAGGGATATCTAAGGATTCTTTACTAAACTTAGTGATGTAATCTCTAAGTGATTCATTATGACCTTGGGTTACCCTATATATATCACTAGTTAATCGTTCAAATCTCCTACTGTATGAGAATTGCCTATTAAACAAGTTAACTAGATTAGCAAATGAAGTAATAGAGTAAGGAGGAAGACTTAGCAGCCATTTAAGAGATGATCCTGTCAGTGTGGATCCGAAACCCTTGCATAGACATGCTTCTTTTAACCTCTCCGGGATGGGATTGATCTCCATCCTTTCTCTGTGTTGAGCTACATGTTCTTCTGGATCCGTTGAGCCATCATAAAGCTTCATGTTTTGTGTCTGAAACCTCTTCGGTATCTCTGCATCACAAATAGGTGGTGCAAAACGAGATATCTTGTGGCTTTCATCTGGAATTTCAGGAATGGGCTTAACCACTCCTGGAACGTTGGATATCATATCCTTAAGTTTCTGCAATTCCTTAGCCATAGCTTGGTTGATACCTGTATCCTGCACAAAGCCATGGTTAGCATTGCAAAAATTATTCAAAGTGTTACCTCCTGAAGGATTCAAGTTTGGAATTCCAGATGTGAATCCATGTTGACGGGATTCTGGTATGATCGAAGGACCAGATGAAGCAATGGTCTGCATTGGTATGAAGTCTCCTTGATGAACATCGGTGCTCGGGGGTTGCAAACTTCTTAAGAATCCCTGATCCTGAAAGATGTTGGATCCTTGAAGCTGAGATGATCCTTGAACCTGAAAGGATCCTAGAACCATGGAGGATCCTCAGACCTGGGAGGATCCTTGGACCTGAAAGGATCCTGGAACCATGGAGGATCCTCGGACCTGGGAGGATCCTTGGACCTGGGAGCATCCTTGGACATGGGAGGATCCTTGGACCTGGGAGGATCCTTGATGTGCTGTAAATGAAGGTCTTGGAGGATAATCCATGGATCCGGAAACCTGAGATGAGGATCCTTGAACCTGGAAGGAGGATCCTTAAACCTGAGAGGATCCTTGAACCTGAGAGGATCCTTGAACCTGAGAGGATCCTTGAATCTGAGAGGATCCTTGAACCTGAGAGGATCCTTGAACCTAGGAGGATCCTTGAACCTGGGAGGATCCTTGAACCTGGGAGGATCCTTGAACCTGAGAGGATCCTTGAACCTGAGAGGATCCTTGAACCTGAGAGGATCCTTGAACCTGGGAGGATCCTTGAACCTGAGAGGATCCTTGAACCTGAGAGGATCCTTGATGCTGAAATGAAGATCCTGAAGGCTGGAAAGAGGATCCTTGAGCCTGAGACATTGCCGATGATCCAGAACGCATTCATGTTGATCCACCCTGGTATTGGACATCTGGAGCTGCAAAGTGCTGGGAAGTTATGACCGGAGTGTCGAAATTTAGCGACCTCGGCATCAAAGGGGAGTAATCCTCTACTGATTTTATCAATTTAGCGAAGGATCCTGCCATTAGTTTCGTTCTGTTGTTGCATGTATCCTCTCATCTGCAAAATCAAAGCATAAAGATCAATGTTAGTAAGTGTAGAGGAAGAAACAACAGTCGGTTTTGTGAAAACGGGGGTTGTCTTCTTCGGAGCATTCTCAGCATTCTTCTGGAATGCAAGGATAAGATGATGCAACGGTGGAATGCCTTGTGATGAGGTAACCGCCGACATAGAACTTGAAGAAGTTTTTCCCTGAGAAGCCATGTGGTTGAAGGTAATGAACCGAAATGAATGAAATGAACAAAATTTCTCAGAATTGAAGCACCAATTGCCCCACGGTGGGCGCCAAACTATTTTGGTCAAAAATCACACAAGGATAATGCAACCAAATCTGATTTTGTGAAGTATGATGCTTGGTTAATTGTATGAACGACAAGTATATGAAATCAGCGATGAACACCGAGATTTATACGAGGAAAAATCCCTTGATCTTTAGAAGATCTCCGGCATAAAAAACCTCGGGTGATGGAAACTACCGATCACCAACTATATTGCAAAAACAATAGTGATCCTTGTACAACTTCGGAAGAAAACAAGCTCGATACAATGAATTGCTAGTGTAAGTGTGTGTTTTTGCTAAGTGTTTGCAGAGAATTCGAGTGTAATGTGTTTTTTGTGTGGTGTGCACAACTTATGCCTCTAATGAGCTTGTTTCCCCTTAAAAAGATAGCAAAATATCAAGAAAACCAACTTTCCTAAAAAGGTGGAAGTCACCCATGACCACCACTAACGGTTATTTCTTCATTTTGCACGTGCCCATAAAGCATATTCCACGATATTCCAGCAAAGAAGTAGTCCACCACGTCCATTATCTGCATTTACACATTAAAAACGTGACAATTGTTAGAAAACATAAGTTCTGTTAAGGATCCTCAGACTCGTGATCCTCAGACTCGTGATCCTCAGACTCTGGATCCTCAGACTCTCTGCATCATCCCTTAAGGATCCGTGATCCATGCTCAGTCTCAGGATAGATGATCTTTAGCATAAAATTCATGCCCTAACACTTCTAGGTCTACTTCACTTTGGATATCACTACTGAAATCAGCCACAAAGTCAGGTAAAGCCTGAGACTTTATGGCATTTCTAGGTTCATACACTAGATCATATGCACTTAATTTTACTGACCACTTAGCCATCCTACCTGACATCTCTGGTTTCCTAAGCACATTTTTTACAGGTTTGTTGGTTTTAACATGAATCCTATGTGTTTCAAAATAATGTCTAAGTTTTGTTGACGCCATAACTAGGGCTAATGTCAATTTCTCTAAATGAGAATACCTAGTTTCAGCATCTAATAAACTTTTACTAACATAATAGACAGGATACTGCTGACCTTCATGATCCTTTACAAGGACGGCACTTACAGCATTCCCTGATACTGCGAGGTATAGGGATAATGGTTCACCATTTTCAGGCTTCATCAATAGGGGTGCAGTTGAAAGATACTGCTTCAAATCCTGCAAGGTTGCTTCATGCTTCACTCCCCATTCGAACTTCTTGTTCTTCTTCAGGATATCATAAAATTCCTTGCATTTTTCTGAGGATCTTAAGATAAATCTATTCAATGTTGCTACTCGTCCTGTCAGTCTTTGAACATCTTTCATGTTAGAAGGTGATTTGATATCCAAGATGGCTTTGATCTGTTCTGGGCTTGCTTCTATCCCTCTTTTAGTCACCATATATCCTAGAAACTTTCCTGCCCCCACTCCGAAATGGCACTTAGCAGGATTCAGCTTCATGTTATACTGATCCAGGATATCAAATGCTCCTTTAATATCCTGGAGATGATCCTCAGCCTTTTTGGATTTTACTACCATGTCATCGATGTACACCTCCATAGTGTCCCCCAGCTTCTCTTTGAATATCATGTTCACCAATCTTTGATATGTTGCACCTGCATTTTTCAAACCAAAGGGCATAGCAGTGTAACAATAAATACCTGTTGGTGTCATGAAGGCAGTATCCTCCTGGTCTGAAGGTTCCATTTGGATCTGCTGGAATCCTGAGGATGCATCCATGAAGGTTAACATTTCATGGCCGGCAGTAGCATCCACCATTGAGTTAATATGAGGAAGAGGAAATGGGTCTTTGGGACAAGCTTTGTTCAAGTCTGTGTAATCCACGCAAACTCTCCATTTCCCATTTTTCTTCTGCACCACAACTACATTTGCTAGCCATCTTGGAAACTTGACCTCTCTGATCAGTTTGGATTTCAATAACCTCTCTACTTCTTCTTGAATAATCATATTTCGCTTCGGAGCAAATTTCCTTCTCTTTTGTTGGACAGGCTTGAACGACCTGTCAATACCGAGCTTATGTGTTATAATATCCTTGGAAATTCCTGTCATATCCTCATGTTTCCACGCGAATGTTGACATCCTGCATTTCAAAAAGTTAGTCAATTGATCTTCAATATCCTTAGGGATATTGGTTCCCACGAGCACCGAGATATCCGGATTATCCTGATCCAGGATAATTTTCTTTACATCCTGCTCTGAAGCCTCCATGATATCCTGGCCTCGCATCTTTAATTGCTATGCTGCACTAGGTTTTGTTGAGGATTTCATTGAAGAAGAATAACACTCCTTTGCTTCATGTTGATCACTTTCCACCTTGACAACTCCCCAAGGGGTAGGGATCTTGATGCATTGATGGTAGGTTGACGGAACAGCTTTCATATCATGGATCCAAGGCCTACCTAATATAATATTATAGCAGGATAAAGAGTCCATGACACAAAAGCGCTGCATTGAGTTGACCCCTTGAACATACACGGGTAACTTTATCCCTCCTACGGTATTCCTAGCTTCTCCACTGAAACCAACGAGCACAGTGGACTTCGAAGTAATATCCATCGGGGATACATTCATCCTCTTCAACGTTTCCAGCTGAATTATGTTGACTGAGCTGCCATTATCCACTAATATCATGCGCACAAAATGCTTAGCAACATATAACATTATTACTAAAGCATCATGATGAGGATCCTGGACAGTATCCCTGTCATCATTATCGAACGTGATCATTTTGTCAGTCGTGAGGGTTAACATCCTGGTTGGCTTATCTCCCCTCTCTGCTTTGGCTTCCTTCGCGTGTCTTTTTGCCGCATAATATGATGTGCCGCAGATGTCGGATCCTCCTGAAATAAAGTTAATTATTTTTGCATCCACAGGAGGTGATGCTGCCCGTTCAGGATCCTTCTCAGGATCCTGACCCTTATTCTTCTTTCTTCCCAAGAGGTCCTTTAGATATCCCTTGCTTAATAGATAGCTTATTTCTTTCCTTAAAGTGATGCAATCCTCGATAACATGTCCAAAATCCTCATGGAAAGCACACCATTTGGACTTGTCCTTCCAATCAGCCTTCTGTTGATTTTTCCGCGGCCATCTTGCTTTGTCTCCTAAACCCTGCATAGCATACATTAGTTCAGGTATATTAATGGAAAAAAAATATTCAGACAATTCAGGATACTCCTCAGGATCCTCATCTTCAACAACATTCACTTTCTTGCTGTCATTTCTGCCATATGGCTTAGAGCGATATGGTTTGTACGAGGATTCTGATTTCCTGTTTGTTAACTCATAGGTTGTGGACGAATTCATCCTCTTTTGCATTTTCTTGTCATCCTCCAGCCGAATGTATCTTAGAGCCCTGTTACGAGCTTCGTCCAGATTCCTGCAGGGATTCATTACAAGATCCTGGTAAAATTGAGAATCTTTTTGTAATCCCATCTTGAAAGCCTCCACAGCTGTTGCAACATCAAGATGTGGGATATCCAAGGATTCCCGACTAAACTTGTTCACATAATCCCTCAAGGATTCCTGAGGTCCTTGAGTTATCCTGTAAAGATCACTGGTTAGTTTCTCAAAACTCTGGCTGCAAGAAAATTGACTATTAAATAAATTAACTAAATGAGCAAATGAAGTAATTGAGTGAGGAGGAACGTTTAAGAGCCATTTTAAGGCTGATCCTGTTAAGGTAGAACCAAAACCCTTGCACATGCATGCTTCTTTGAGATCTGGAGGGATAGGGTTGTTTTCCATCCTTTCCCTATACTGGGCAATATGCTCCTCAGGATCCGTAGTTCCGTCATAGAGTTTCATGTTGGGGGTTTGAAATCTTTTTGGGATTTCAGCATCACAAATAGGATATGCAAACTGTGATATCCTGTGGCTGTCCTAGGACACTTCTGGAATTGACTGGACCACCCCAGGCACTCTGGATATCATGTCTTTCAGTTTTTGAAGCTCCTTGGAAAATGCTGATGTCATACCTGCATCCTGCAAAGATCCAACACCATTAGTAGCAAGAGTATTATTATTATTAGATACATTACCAGTCTGGGGATTCTGGCCGTATCCTGAAGCATATCCTGAGCTTCTCACAGTTGATACTCTTACTGAAGAGGGTATCTCAGGAGTATGATTCTGGGAATGGCTAGGCTCAATATTCCCCGGGTTATCCTCAGTATAAATTACAGAACTGAAGTTCAAAGCCCTGGGTTGCAAGGGAGTGACAGTTTCTTCAGCAGGCCTACTTGGGCCGGATTTCAAGAGTTGTATCTCTCTCATTAGCATCTGATTAGTTTCCTGTTGCTGCCTCATCTGTTCCTGTACACTACCAAACAAATTTAGAATTTCTTCGTTAGAAGCCAAAACAGGACCGGATCACTAGATACTGCGAGCGGGGATAACATCCCGAGCCACATGACTTTCAGTTCCCTGTGAAGAGGCTTGTATTCTCGGAGGAGGTGGTGGAAGCACCGAACCAATTGTTGCAGAGGTTGTAGCAGACACGGTGGAAGAGCTCATGTTTGATCTCGAGGCCATTGAAAATAGTGTAGCGAAAAGTTTTGAAAATAGAAAACCAAGTAATGATTTTGCAAAAGCTTTTAGTAGAAATAACACCACTTGCCCCACGGTGGGCGCCAAATTGTTTTGGCCAAAAATTACCGAAGCAATTAAGTGATCAAATTAGTTAAGTGAGGTAGTGTGCTAAAAAACGTGTGTTGAAAATATGCTAGTTAAGTTGTTTACAAAAAACCGTTCCAGGATATAGCTCAGGATATTGAGCTATATCTATGATCAAACAGTGAGCAAAAATGTAAAGGGTGACATGAGATATACGAGGAAAGCCCTTGATCAATCTAGATCGCCGGCACAAAACCTCGGGAGCTGACAATCGCAGCTGCCTTGTTCTTCTTATTGCTTCAAATATCAGGATATAGTGCAGGATATGATGCGGATCAACTAAGTGTTACAATGCAATTCGAGTACAAGTGTTAGTGCGTTGTGAGTGTTTGCAAGTAGAGAGAAAGAGTGTGCGAAAGATTGTGTCCCTAATCTGATCTGATCAACCCCCTTTTATAGTAAAAAAAAGCAACTAACTATCCTACTATTCCGGGATCCGGCGAATATTCCATATGTGGACGTTGTAGTCCACGTCTTCCGGCTTCAACGTTCGTAATATAACTGATTTGCCCGAGTCTTGAGGAGAAGAATTCCACCTGACCATTAGAGACTGGTTTCAACAATCTGCACGTGAGTTAATTATTAACTACCAGGATATCGTATCAGGATGTTACCAATATCCTGATCCAGCATCCTGGCCACAATAAAACAAACAAAGTCAGAATATTATTCAGGATATATGAGCGGAAAATCACCCATAACACATACGTAACAAACCCACTTGAAAAATAATAGGAAAAACTAAAACCATTATTTTGATTTTATGAATTCTTGGTGATATTGGATGAACTTGAAGAAGTTTATGGTAGTGATTATGAATCTTGAATATCCATGTACAAAATTTCGATCTAAACACATGCATGTTTAGATCTAACAAGATTCACCAACAAAAATTTATGAACATGGATTTTTATTCTTAAAATAGTTACATGCATGTTGGGAAACATGAGTAATTATTTAAAATCCAAGAACTTGAATTTTTGTTAAAATGTGTGAATAAAGTTTCTATTTCTAGAAAGAATCATGGACATGAAACTTGTTAGTAGAAGAGTTTTGAACAAATGTTTATACTTAAAATGTCTTCATTTGTCACCTAAAATATGGGTTTTTAAATAAAATTATGTTATACAAATTTTGGCAAAAATCATGAATAAAGTTTCCTTTTTAGGAAAGATGGAGACTACAACATGTTCATAACACTTTTGTTGTCAAAATAGGATGATTGTTGATACTTGATGATATTTTGAGTTGAAGATGATTTGAAAACAAGTTTGTTTAAACTTAGGAAATGTCCATAGTTTAAAGAAAAAACTATGGCAATTTTTTTTATAAATTTGGTTATGATCAAAAGGTGTTAAATAAAGGATTTGGTGACTAGAAGACAACTTGGAATTTTTAAACTTGATTAAACAAATTTTCGGACAAGAGGTTATAAGTTCACATTTTGTAAAGATTTCCTAATGAAAGTAAATATTTTAAATAAAAATATATACTTTAAAAGTTCATCAAGTATCATATTTAAATATTTTTGTGTGTATATTATGTATTTAGAACAAGTAGGAATAAATACAAAAAAATATGTAAACACAACAAATTACAAAAATATATATTAACACTTGAAAACGTAAACTATCGAAATGGAATGTCCATCCTTGGACATAAACAAACAATCGGACAATTTGGACACTTTGGACAATATGGACACTTTTGACAAATTCGGACAAACTAAAATATATGGCACGGACAAAACAAATAAATCGGGCGACGTGAAGTAACTAACGACACGAAGGAAACGATGAAAAACACACGAACAAACCGACACAAAATATTTACAAGTAAAATTGTTATACAAAATATTTATTAGTTCTATTAAACTAAAATTGTTAAAAGTTATTTTTTTACAAGTAAGTAATAAATATGGATCATCCCAAATAAATTAACCGTATGGGCTAATTCATTTTTAAAACTAAATTGAGCTAACTAGTCTTTTTAAGTTAAATTGGGTTGAAGCCCACTTTTGTAAGCCCATATGGACAAGTCCACATCTTATAAACTATTTTTGGGCTATGCCCACTTTTATGAGAACACACTGTGCTAAGCCCACTTTTGTGGATTATTTTGGGCTAGGCCCACTCTTACACATCAATTTGGGCTTGATCCACTTTTAAACAAAATCATTTGGGTTAGGTCCACTTAACTCAAACAATTGGGCTAGGCCCACTTTTACAAAGTCAATCGGGCTAGACCCATATACACTAAATATACAAGTTGGACTTAAAACCTAACATCAAGGTTAGGCCCATTCAAACATAAACTAAATAGAATACATATATATGTAAAGATAAACAAAGAAAGCAAACGAATACAAGTATAATAACGATTCAATATGAGATACTTGTACGATGAACGAACATAAATCTAAGTGTCTAATGAAGTTAGAACACTTGTAGGTTGAGAAATAAATGAAGAATCTAAAATCAAAACGAGATTTTCTTGGAATCCGCACGTTCCACCACTTCTCCATTCATTTCCAATACTGATCGTGAAACACCATGAGCACGCAAATTTGTGAGTTCATGTTTTCCCCTTTTATTTAAATGTTTACAGTTTTAAACTTTCGGGGATGTATACATGTTACAATTGGTATGACTATAAAAATGAGAATATTTAGATCACATGCGGATAGGTGTTTTAAATGAAGGGGCCATTAATGAATAAACAAGTATCGAGGCACAAAAGTGATAGATCTATTGGGTGTGATGAGCCCCACTCTTATCGACATAACAGAGATCGTTAAGAGTGCTTTTGTGTCTAAACTAGTGTCACTGACACACACGATAAATCGTCAAGGTTTGGTTGCCTCCTATTCGGCATACAGATTAATGTCCTTGCAAAACATTAATGATCTTACAAGTTTCATTTATACCAATTTCCAATATTTTGAAGAATTATTTGACGCAAACTTAATACATGAATTCACCAACTTTGTTTGACGTTTTTCAAAACTAACATGTATTACAGGAAATTAGTGGACGGCTTTGGAAAATATGTTCGTGTTGTTGTCAAGAACTTCAACTTTTGAGATGTCATCCTGTTTTCAGTTGTCTTGTTTTGTAAACTCGTGTTAAACTTCAAACAATGTTGTTTAAGTTGTAGTTTGTTTTACTTTGAGCAAGTTGTATTGTAAATTATGGTTTCTAAATAAATATATGGATGTCTTTTTATGGTTTAAATATGTTGTTTACTTGATTGAATGTAATGATTACCCCTCTAGCCACACCTCGCGACGCTTCCGCAGAAACCGAAAATCGGGGTGTGACGGGTATAGAGAAGACTAATGAGACGGGTATACGAGTCACAGATCAAATGATGAAAATTGGTCAGCATGTCTGTTTAGGGTGAAGAGAACCACCTGATATGCAGCCACATACCTTGAATGTAGGTAAAAACGTCCTGCAACTAAGAAAGTGGCCGAAAACCCTCAAATCTTTGAGGCTGTGATGGTGACGGTGTTCAGCCACATCTTGACCGACCTTGATGAATACTTCTTCCATGGCCTTGGCAGCAGCGACGATTACGATTTAGGGAATCTGGATTGTTCAGATGATTGATGGGAAAAGAAAATAATGGTAATATTGTTTTAATCAGTTTTTTTTAGTTTAATTGTGACAGATTCAATGTGCAGGAAGGAAACCCAACCGTCGAGGAGTTCCAGGAAGCTTAGGATAAGTTATTCGAGAATGTGGTTCCCAATGGAGCAGATTATGTAGAATGAAATAAGTCTAATCAGGTACGGTTGAATTGTGTGGCAAATATGGGATTCCTTTTGGTTTTTTGGACTCCCTTCTGTTAGCAGAGGTAGTATAGAAAGTTTATGATTTAGTTTTTCTTATTGTTGTCGGTTAAGAAATAAGATTATTGTTGGTTGTTTTGTAGTGGAAGGATTGAACGGAGTCTTTAAATTTTGAATTTGAAAACAATCAAGTTAACTAATATGCTGGAGACGTCTTGCCTAACCAGGTAAACTGCAGACATTAAAATAGCAATTATGTAAGCTCCGACCAATTTGTACATGAAAATTGTCAATGACAACACCTCTATGCGAAAAGGCCCAGCCTTCAATCAACAGTTCCACACCTGAAACTAATGTTATTCCCCACTTTACTTTGATTTATGTGATTATGAAGGGCGTTCCGTCCTGCGGATCGTAAAAACAATCACCAGCTCCTTACTGGTACTCATTAGAGTCACATGTTCACTCTCTTTTTTAAAAGAAGGAAAATCTGACTAACAAAAAGAACAATAACTATTTTTCTACGACTCACCATAGGAAACGAAATACGAAAAAATGCAAATCTCTTCATACGTATGCTAATTGACCAATAATCTGTTTTTATTTTGCCTTCTGTGTTTCAGGTTTGCAGCAACGCCAGCTTTCTATGCTGTAATTAAATGAAGGCATATGGGCTTGAAAGGCATATGGACTCGTAGCTGGGCCAAAGTTGGTGTAAAGTTTTTGTGGAAAATTGTATATATATTTTAGTTCCATATGTATAGCGATACTTTGATGTGTATAACTTATTGTGTAACGATTGATGATTATGCAAAGTTTAAAAAATTTATTAACTGTATGGAGTTAAATCCATTTTTTTGGTTATATAATTTAACTGATGTATTTACATACAGTTTAATCAATTGTATAACTAATAGACATTAATTTACGTTTAAAATTAATATTTAAACATTTATATATAAACTGCAATTGTGTAAATGGTATACATTGTAGTTGTAGGATTTTGGATTGAAAGATGCTCAACTTGGCTGGTCAAGATAATATTATTTTCCAATTCTTCATTTGGTGTTAATCGTATCGTGTAAGGGCTTTTTTTTAGTGAAAGGTGGAAGTAGAACAAAAGAAATAGATCAATGGTCGGATGAAAATGGGTTCATTGGGTTCGAATCGAGAGTAAAAGGAATACTCAAAGGGGTTTTTTTGATTAGCGGGTTGGCGCCGTAAGTTCTTAACCTGTTGTAGCCGTGTCTATTTTGTTGACACATTGCTGAGGGGTTTTTTTTATTAATTTTAGTTATCGTCATATAATAAAACAAATCGCATTCGAATTACCTAACTTTTTCTCCCCGCAACTCGGGACAGGTAAAAAATCTAGTTGATTTTATTCCCAAAGCAATTTATGCACAATACATTAACAGAATCAATTTAAGGTTGCAACAACTTAATTAACTTAATTTATTGATTTGTTAGTTCTTTTACTATAACTAAACCAAAAAAAAACATGTTAGCTGGCAATTCGGTTTATGGTTCTATCAGTTGATTACCGTAAATAAAGGTTGAGATCTTGGATTCTACTACCTCCATAATATACTCCCGGTCAACTCGATTAGAGTTGATGAATGTACTCGTCTCGGATATTGCACTCATTGCACACACAAATAAACAAATAATCACATAGGGGTCCATGATAACATTAAATCTTCAAGTGATCTGAGTAATGTTTCGATGGATAACACAATAAGAACACTTATATATAGGAAGTACCAGTGGCGTATCCACCATGTTCTTATTGTATTATACTCGTCCCGTTATCTAAACACTCTAAATTTTATGCCACCATACCTAACAAGGCTTACTTTGATTTCCATGCATTGAACTTCATAATTATGTGTGCACCCATAATTATTCATTTCCTGGCATAGTCCACATAGCTCATCTTGTTAAGTGGGGAAATAAATAATTGGGTCGGAGAAAGCATTTGTATTAAATAACCATTCATAATCAAAGCAATACGTGTCTCATACTAGCAATAATAGTATCATTTGTTTCACACTAGTCAAGTTGGTAGTATGTATTTTATACTAGGATGAATTGTAATACGTGTTTTGCATATAAACAAGTTCATAATATTTGTAGAGATTGTGTGGACGCACTAGGGTGCAATCATAATAGGTTAAACTACGAGATTTAGTTCAAATTAGTAAAGAACAGAATCTTCGAAGTCGGTATATAGTTGTATATTACACATACATGTAATCATATTGGGATTTGTAAATGAAATACGAATAACAAGAATGGGGAAATCTTCTTGAAATTGATATGTCATTACAAAAACAACTGAGAGATGTTCATGGTTTTTGGATGATAAACAGAAAACGTAAAGGTTTAAATGATCATAAGTGCTTGATCATCAGCTTGAGCCTCATTAACGTTGAACACGCGTTCATGAGCTAAGTCAGCATTAGCAAGCCTAGGGAAGTTTCGTTTGAAATGATTTGGATCACCGCAATTGAAACATGCTCCAGCTGGGTAGCAAGGGCGAGTTTGAGTAGGGGTATCTTGGTTTTGGATGCGACAAGTCGCGGCCAGATGGCCTAGATGACCACAAATTGTACACTGGCGGCATGGAGAGTTAGTTTGGTGATGATAGTTGCAATGATTGCACAAAGGTTGTTTTCCAAAATAGATTCTCCTATCGGGTACTTGATTCAATGGAATTGGTGCAATAACCGTAAAGTTCTTTGAAGCTTTACGCTTCTTATAATTTTTAGAGGGTTAGGCTTTCACTTCCGTAGGATTCCCTTGGGCAGCCTTATGAGGTTGTTTCTTATCACCTTTGCGAAAGAGTTTTCCTTTCCTGGCTTGTGAGTCAGTTAAGGTTGTGGCTAGTTCGATAGCCTCTCTAACAGTAGCTGGTTTGCTGCCAGTGACAATATCTTGGACTGGATTAGGTAGACCATCAATATATTTCTCAATGTCTCGATCCAAGGGTGTGACCATAGTGGGGCAGAGTAGGCTTAACTCTTCGTACCGATCAGTGTAGGCACAACTTTCACCACTATCTTGTTTAAGGTAATAGAATTCAGTTTCAAGAGCTCTCATCTCGTTTCGTGGACAAAATTATTTCATCATAAGATTCTTGAATTCTTCCCTCATTTGTGCCATTGCTACGTCTGCACCTCTATCTCTCATAACTCCGTTCCACCATGTGAGTGCTCTCTTTTGGAAAACACTCGAGGCGAACTCTACCTTGCGCTCATTAGAAAACTGAACATAGGGGAAAGTTCTCTCGATACTCTCAAACCATTGTAGGAGCCTAGTAGCTCCCTCAGGCCCATAGAACTTTTTTGCTTTAGCCGAGTTAAACTATTTTTAGTTACATGGCGTGGAAACATTGTTGTTGTTGTTGTTGTTGTTGTTATAGGCCTGATTGAGTTGGGTAACAAGGTTTGGAAGTATCATTGCCATTTGTTGGGCGATTAGAGCTGTTATTTCAGCATCTTGGGTAGTGTTGCGACGAGGAGGCATCTTTTGAAGAAATAGATACTAGTGAAAATAAATAAGTGAGATTCATAGAAAAATAAAAAAATTAAAATCAACCACCGTGGTGAAGTGGAAAATTTTGACTTGTTATTTGTTCAAAAATCTTGTTTTTGGATTTAGGAAAAATAGCGTTGTAGGTTTTTGAAATAAGAAATGTTTGAAAGATAAGCTTTTGTAATATTTTTTTATGAGAAAATACAAACCAAGTTAATGGTTTGTGTTATAAATTCTTTATCTTTTTTTAAAAATTATTTTTTTAGATAAAAATATTTTTGATTAAATATTAAAAATAAAGAAATTACGTATATAGTAAAAATTTAAAATTTTCAACCAAAAGATTTTGTAATTATGAAAGACAATGGATAGTACTTGAAAACAAAATAGGATTACAAAGAGTTGTGAGGTCAAATGAAATTGGTCCTGAATGTTTTGAATAAAAACATATTATAGAAGGTAATATGATGGAGTACTAACACAAGGGTTGTAGGGTTTAGAAGATGACTGATTAATCAAGGTAGATGGGTTTTCATAATGTTTTGAGAAGACATGCTTTAGCCTATAAGTGGACACTCACCCCAAGAGTTCCCAGGTAAGAGTGATTGGTCTGATTAAGTTGATTTGTACGAACACTCTAGCCTTAGACAGAAAACTCGGGGTACATGCATCTACCCTTCTGGATTGCATATGTTCACATTAATAAAACCCAAGATCATGACGAGAGTCTGAGAAATCATTTTGAGAAACAACTTAAGGAATAAAGCCTAAGGATTTGAGATAAATCATCTAAGGCTAGATGATTTGTGAATTATAGAATAGTTTTGGCAAGAATAAGGAGGATTATGGGGATTAGAATAGAAATTCTAAAATAACTCATGTTTGGTCCCTAGGAAGGTTATAGACTAGGTTAAAGTCATTCTAATAACCTAATTCCCTATAACCAGTGCTCTGATACTAATCTGTAACACCCTGACCGCGTATATAAACAACCCGCGGCGGAATCGACTGGGAGTCACGTTACAAATTGCTCACTGCACATGGTACTAAATGTTTCATTATATTAACATTGTTTTACAATACAAAGAATACATATAATTGTCTTTAGTTTAAAGAAGTCTAAGGCCCGAATGTGTTCCTATGTGTAGCATGCTTGAATTGTCAAAACTTGAAACATATGTGAAAAATATCTTTAACAAAGAATGTTGGTGAGTACATAGGTTTTGTTGGCCAAATTAATGGCAAAAGGTTTGGTATTGCAATGGTTTGACAACTATGTGAATTGTCAATCAAAAATAGAATCTTTGAAACCAATAAATGGCAAAAAATTTAGTATTGTAATACATTGTCTTGATAATAAAACTTGTGGAAAAGTGTTTTGTAAATGGCAACATGATTAAAACTAAGTAATTTTTATGCCAATGAAAAGTGTACTTTGTTCTTTGTTTCTCTTGTACTTTGTTTCGTTATAACCTTGAATTTGGTCAAGGACTTATGGGAGTACTTTTAGAAATCTAATCAAGGATTTATAATAGTACTCTGGGTATCCTTCTAAGAATCTAACATATTTTAAATTGGAAGATTCTACAAGGATTTGGAAATTCAACATTGTCTCATCAAAACACAAAAATCCTAAAGTAATTTGGATAATGCCACGAAGGGTAATGCAATAAGAATACTTATATATAGTACTCTTAGAAATCCAATCAAGGATTTATAATAGCACTATAAATATCCTATAATAATCTGACTATTAAGCTAGAAAGATCCTATAAGGATTTGGCTTGTGTCTCATTGTCTTGTCTCATACGTTGAAAAGTACTCTTAGAAATCCAATCAAGGATTTATAATAGCACTTTAAATATCCTATAAGAATCATACTATTAAGATAGAAAGATCCTATAAGGATTTGGCTTGTGTCTCATTGTCTTGCCTCATACGTTGAAAAGTACTCTTAGAAATCCAATCAAGGATTTATAATAGCACTTTAAATATCCTATTAGAATATGACTATTAAGATAGAAAGATCCTATAAGGATTTGGCTTATGTCATTGTCTTGTCTTGTTTCATAAGGATAATACACAAAAAGCACTTAGCAGAGACATATGCCATACATTTGAGAAAAATCGGTTAACACATATGAATCACCCCAAAACATTTGAAAAAGTAAAAGAGCGGAACTACGTGCTCACAGGTTTGCGTATGTGTCTTTTTCAATCGAATAGCAAAGCTCAAGTGTTCAGGTGGTTCCTAATGTATCGGATAACTACATGTTAGTCTATCGAGACTTTAAACAGGAGATCGGATAGAATGAGGTTTATAAACCAAACGAGTGAAGGATCTCGTGTAATATGGTTCATAGTACCTTACATTCTGATTTGGAAGTGTTTCAAAGTGTTTTAACTTGTTACGACTTGTTAAAGTGGTTTTACGCCACTTTGATGGGTCGTAAGTGTAAATATGGGTTCAGACAGTTAAACAAGTCATATGACATGTCTAATATGTCAAAACTAGTTTAAGTATGTTGCAACATCAGTTTAGATGTCAAAACAATGATCTTATATGTTCAAAACTATTTTATGCGCAAAAAGGGTATTTTCGGCATTTTAAAAGAACATATAGTCGACTCATCATTTGACTAACCAAACGATATGACCATAAGGTATAACCTCAGAAGGTTATTCCCAATAATACTATGGTCATAATAATGGGCTTGGTCGGATCCTAAAGTTGACCAAACGGGTCAGATTCGAAAGTTAAAGCGGTAGTCAAACTGCTCAACTTTTTACTAAGGAAATAGCACTAAACTAGAAATGACGAGTTAGACATTTTTCACTTTTGGTGTTAAAACTTACAGTTTTAATACCAAAAAACACTTTCGTCGAATGCATTTTTGACTTTTAATTCATAAAACTTTGACTCGTCATTTCGCCTATTAAACGTGGTAATTAGAAGGTGAAATCGCAAGGGATTAATACCTTCGTGATTACGATCATGTAACAAAGTTCAATTTGAACATTGACTTGACCAAAATGGTCAGAACTGAAAGTCAAATAGAAAGTCAAACTATTTGACTTTTGGCTCATAAATAGCCAAAATAATGAAATAGACTAGGGAAGAACACTTACTTGTGTTCTAGGAAGATTAGGAACTCAGTAGGAGGCGTCTAAAGAGAAGCAAGCTCTAGATATGAGTGATTAGATTGGAAAGAAGTGAATGAGCAAAGAATGTGGTTGAATGTGGAGGCTATTTATAGTTGAAGAAAGGTTGTAGGATTAAGCCATGTGTTAAGGATTGTTCTAGGATCATAACAAGTGTCTCATGAGGTGCTACAACCAGAATGAAGGTGGAAATTTCGTGCTAGGTGGCAGGAGATGGCATGGTTTGCAAGTACTTGGAGGCCAAGCATAAATCTGCCACTGTGGGTACCTTACGGACCGTATGGGCTTTGGGCCTTACGGTCCGTAAGCCGTTTGCATAATACATGTTTTGGTTTTTGGCAGATTTGGCCTTGGACTTGTAATATCGTGTTTTTTCCATTTCTAACCCCTCAAAACTTATATTTAAATTATATAAAGGGTATCTAGGGTATATGTAACTTATATCCTCGTCTCGGAGTGTACGTCACGTTTATTGTCTGAATATTGGTTAACGAAATACTTCTAAAAGAAAAAGTTTTTGACAGTTCGAAATTTTCATGAGGGTTACATAGCATGGGTGGTTTATCATTATGAGTTGTGTATATATATTCTTCAAATATATATATTTATGGGTGAACCTCGCTTACTCGTATATGTACGTTCGTTTCGTTTGTCTTTAATAGATATATTAGTTAAAATATTCATTTTTAACATTGTATTTATGTTGGTGTACAATATGGTATCTCTTGTGTATGTACACTTCAACAAGTGTATTTGTGTACATTACGATGTACTTGCATATTTATACATATACCATGTATATACTTTATTGTATATTTTATTGTAGGTATATATGTGGTATTTATACGTATATGTGTACATGTACATTTCTTGTAATCTCACAATTTCACTAAGTGTTTTAGTGTACGTATTTTATATGTATGAGTATACTTATACACTTATGCATTTCACTTAGTGTTTATTTGTGTTATACTTTCCGGAATTTAAGAGTGTTGAAATATATATTTCCATGTGTTTAAAATATATTATTTTTAGAGTTTGTCATCGTAGTCGTTAATATATATCGTGACAAAAATGCTTAAGTGCTGTCGGAAAGATATATACTCCTCGTCGTGACGATATGATCGGTCGTTGTCGTGACGATGTATTTAATTTATTACCGAACTTATATTATATATTTAGTGTCGGTTTAGTACATATATATATGATTTCTTCAATATATATATATATATATATATATATATACACACACACACACACACTACCTTATTAAGCAAACTAGGTTTTCTATTCTTTATGGTAATTTTACATTGTGTACACATCTTCAAGCAACATGTACAAGAGGGCCAAACTATTTTAGAGGGGGTAAATTTGCCAATTGTTCAAAAAATTAAGACACTTTAGGGGTATTTTAGAGATTTTGGCATCTTTGTAACCTATAATGTTAAGGTGACATGTGAAGAGTCTAACTTAATTGATTAAATTTATTGTAATTTCTACAAATTAGAATAAATGCACATGGATTTTGCAATTTAAAAAGTAAGTTTAAGTTTTCTTTATCAATTTTTATATGTTTGTGACCTATCAATTATCAGTGTTCTTCTTCTCTCTTACAACCATTTTGGTTCCGTTCATTCTCATGATTTTGGTTTCTCTTTCTTTTTTTCTTTAAATAAAAGACTTTGATATTCATTAAGAATGTTAATACCCATCAAACAATAAGTAGCATATTAATATGGATATATGAAAAGTTTCGTATTATTATACTGTTTTTTATAAATACATAAAACTCTATTTTTATTGAAAATAAAAAAAGTTCCGGTTCAAATCTAAAGTTTCCTATGAAAACGTTTTAAATTACATCCAACTTATATATATTTAAAGATAAGTTGATAATTTTAAAATTTGGTTAAAGTTAATTGTTAACTTATAAAAAAGTTATTTTAAACAATGTGGTTAAACCACAATATTCTTTTTAAATGAAGAACATATATGATCTATTAATTAAGTAAAGATTGATATGCTTCAATTCCTAGAGTTTTGGTTACTGAATGGTTATAGAGTATTAAATAGTCATTAAGCATTTTTTGTTTCACAATAAAAGAGGACTTTTAGAATTCCTCCATCAAACAAGAAAATTTGCATATAAAACCATACATATATATATATATGAAACTTTATTCTCACTTCTTGGTCTAAATTCGACTCATTGCATCAATATGGAATATTGTGAGGTATATTTTTATGTATGCTTAAATATGAGTTGAGGAACACAATTGTATTTTTTGCATATAATACTTTGGTGCAAGATGATTATTAGACCCTTACTTTGTTCTGGTATTGGTTAAGGGTCATGAAGATTGGTTTTATTTTTATGTGTATTCTACTATTATTTTCCGGATTTGTAAATATATGATTATTAGAACTTCTTCTCGTGTACTTATTATTATCTTGGTGGTATTTCATGTAAAAAATTGAATTTGTATTAACAATAATATTTTGCTTATTTTCTCTATTTAGGTTAATCCTTACACAATCAAGAAAGTTAGCATAATGATTTGCACCAGAGGCGGTAATTTCTTTTTTCGTCTTTTAACCATAACAGTATTGTACTTCTTTTTTATGGAATAAGTTTCAAATGAGAACCGTTGCTTAATTAGCAACCACTTTTCAGCCCTGGATAATATTTTAATGGTTAACATCTTCCTTATGTCTTTTCTAATCTATGAATCGTGACCAGGTGATCAAAGGCTAAGAAGTGACTTCAAATTTATTGAGTAAAGGGGAGGTAGGCCCATTTAATACATTTATATGTATATATAATTCAAAGTAGTTTTTCTTCTGGTAAAGAATTTGTATATATCTGTATATTAACTAAATATATTAAATTTAGTTTTGAATTGAATAGAATATAATTGGACTTGTCATAAGAGTTGTAAGTATTATAGTTATGAAATTTAGTTTATAATTTTGTTAGTCTTTAAAATTATTATTACTAAATGATTTATTTATTTTATAAATATAATGGAAAATTAAAAAAAACGAGTTTAATTTCCCGGGGCCCGATCGAACATCGCGTCCGAGAGAGCGGGGCTGACGGGGGATTGTCTTCGACATGAACCCGGTGACCACTGGTCCAGTACATAGAAAGTCACCTTCCAAAAAAAAAAATTCTTACGTGTTTACGCAAATATTATACCATTTACCCGCCGCAACGCGCGGACATTCCTACTAGTATATATATATATATATATAGGGTAGGGTTCCAGCGTGAACAACCTCCCAAGAGTGAACTGCGTGAACAGATCTAGACCCTTGATTTCTTTTTTAGTTGTTAAGGGTAGGATTGTAATTATATAAAAAATTAGATTTAAATCATTATTTTAATAATTGAATTAAGTTACATCTTTCCTAATTTAAATTCATTATCCACATTATGTTTTATTTATTAATAAGATAATTATCAAAACAAACAGCAAATCACCGGATTTCAATTTTAATTTTTATTTCAGATTTCATCACCAGAATTCAAATTTTGATTTTTAAGATCAACGTAACCTTCATATTTCAACGGTATACACATGTGTACTTGGATATAAATAGAACAGTACACATGTGTACTCAGCATCGTACATATGTGTAATTAGCTACATAATACATACATAGAAACAACACCTGTAAAACTATTTAATATTTAACAAATTACAAATTCCATAATGTTTTCCAAACCAAACAAAAAAACATATAATTACAAGTTCCAGTTTCGTAAAAACAATAGACCCAACATAATCGAAAAAACAAAAAACATAATCTTTTACAACTATTCGTCACGTTGTATGCTTAATCATCCTTATCGACCTTCCATCTCCACTTTTCTCATTAACGACATCTCCTATAATAGCACAAAAAAACTCAACAACTAATACTTTGCATAATTCACAAGTGTACATCAACAACTTTACACATTCAATACACAAAATTATGAGATATCAAAAAAGCAGACGCTATACACATGTGTACATTGGGTTAAAATAGAGCAAAAATCAGAATACACATGTGTACATCGCATTAAAAACAGAGCAAAATCAGAATACACATGTGTACATCGCGTTAAAAACAGAGCAAAATCAAAGAATTGAACAAAAAAACTCAGCAACTAATACTTTGCATAATTCACAAGTGTACATCAACAACTTTACACATTCAATACACAAAAAAAAACTGAGATATCACAAAAACTAGATGCTATACACATGTGTACATCGCATTAAAAACAGAGAAAAATCAGAATACACATGTGTACATTGCATTAAAAACAGAACAAAAGCAGAATATGCTCAGGTCTCAATTTATTTTGAATACTAGTTAACCCCCATATAATAGCTCAGCAAACATATTTTTGAATCAAATAACAGTTGGTCACGGGAACATTCTTAAAACCATATTATTATCCTAATAAAAATATATGCTCTTATTTCACAATTCAAAAACCACAGGGAATGTAAGCAATATTCATATACTAGCCAAGAGTTTCAACTGCAGATCATCAAAATAGTTAATCAAATGTGAAACAAAAGACATTTTTTCATATCATATATATCTATATATATATTTTTAAAATTTGGAGGGCCTATATATTTGGTGGCCCAAAGCACAAGCCTCAAAATACTTGGGCTTGGGCTGGCCCTGAAAGCGGCTAGGCTCGTTTCAAGTTTACATGATTGAGCATAAAGACAAGGCATTGATTTATAACTTAACACCTAATCCTCTTATTACAATTTCAACTAATGGGCTAAATTACTAAAGAAAGAAATTAGCATATTTTATCCAAGCCTCTCCGTTTCATTTACAAGGGAAATCTTAGTGCTTTTTTATCATATGCCTCTAATGAGATCACACACATAGTTGTAACGGACTAGGTTGGGTTAAACTGCAAACGTTTTCCCCCATTTTTTTATGAATAAACTCTTGGTTATAATTAAAAAACCAATATTAGTACAGTAGAAAATCTGAATATTCGTAAAACGATTTAGAAGGTCGTACACATTGGAAACAAACTTAGCATATTTTTTTTACCCTTTGACATGTTCCCATTCAAACTTCAAGAATAACAAGTAGAACACAATGATATAAAATCATATATGGGTGGGTGTGAGTCGACCAGATAGCGATAGAGCATCCCAGAAAAGGTTTACCTGTCTGTGGCATTCAACTCCTTCTTTGATCTTCCTTTTGGATCTTTTGGTGCTTCATCAGCAGCTATTACGTGTGTATCATGACAAAATACATAAATTAAACAACAGAAATCATCGATTACAATCAAGATCTAACATATATTGAATGAAATTGATAATAATAAGAGGCGATTAGAAGAGTTTACCTACAAAACAATCCTTTTTTCTTCGATTCGGATCTGAAAAACGATCCGTGTTTTCTTCGATTCGGATCTGAAAAACGATCCGTTTATTCTTCGATTTTGATGCATAACCGGTGGTGATGCAGATCGATGATGGCTGTGATAATAATCATGGTGGCTTCGATGAAGATGGTTTGAAGGATTGGAATTTGGAGGAGATAAGATTACTTGATTTGAGAGAGAGGGAGAAACGGGATTTATGCAATCAATGCAAAATGGAAATTACACATATACCCTTTTTGTATTTAATTAAATGGAAAAAAATAACCAAATAATTACCATCATGCCACTCACTTTAATCGCAAGATCATAAAAATCAAGGGCCGAGATCAGTTCACGCAGTTCACTCTTGGGATTTTGTTCACGTTTGAACCTAATCCTATATCTATACTACTTTATAAAGCATATTAGAAGGATAGAATGGTCTTTTGCCACTTTACAACTCTTTAAAGCCCAATGTACACACCTGTTAAGCACAAGTGTTGAAAACTTGTTTTCCATGTTGAAAACTTGTTTTCCACCTGGTACCCACGCGGATCATATATGGGTTACCTTGACCCGTTTTTAGTTTAATGGATCCTATATAAAGTTTCATTCAATCTATCTATCCACATATTTCGTTTCATCCATCCAGACACTCACGTTTCTCTACAAACCCTAACCCTAACCATCATTTCCTCCACCGCTCCTCCACCGCTCCTCCACAACTCCTCCATCGTTGACGACATCAGATCCGACACCAGATCCGACACAACATCGATTTCTATGGCTTCTTTCCCGGTGGCTTTACAAGATCCAACACTATCTCAAGAGATCCGACACTATTTCAGGGTAATGTTTCAGATCTTTCTTTATTGTTACCATATCTTATTTATTTTTTTGTTATTTGAATCTTCAATGGGTAATGTTTCAGATCTTTCTTTTGGTTGTGGGTTCGTCAACGATGGTGCTTGTGGTAGATCTGTTATTTGTAGGAGATCCGACACAATTTCAGGGTAATGTTTCAGATCTTTCTTTATTGTTACCATATCTTATTTTTTTGTTATTTGAATCTTCAATGGGTAATGTTTCAGATCTTTCTTTTGGTTGTGGGTTCGTCAACGATGGTGCTTGTGGTAGATCTGTTATTTGTAGTAGATCTGTTCTTTGTAGTAGATCTGTTCTCGGTTAACGAGGGTTATTTGTAGTAGATCTGTTCTTTGTAGTAGATCTGTTCTTTGTAGTAGATCTGTTCTTTGTAAGTAGATCTGTTCTTAATTTTTTGTTTAAATTTATAGAATTTGACTGTGGTTAACGAGGGTTTATTTTTTTTGTTTAATTGTTTAAATTTTTTGTAGTAGATCTGTTCTTTGTAGTAGATCTGTTGTTTGTAGTAGATCTGTTCTTTGTAAGTAGATCTGTTCTTGATTTTTTGTTTAAATTTATAGAATTTGACTGTGGTTAACGAGGGTTTATTTTTTTTGTTTAAATTTTTTGTTTATTAACCAGGGTTTATTTTTTTTGTTTAAATTTTTTGTTTATTTACTAGGGTTTATTTGACTGTGGTTTAATTTTTTTGGTTACTGGTTTGGATATTTTGTCTGTGATTGTTAGGGAGTTCATTAAAAATGTTTTTTAGTTGGATAAGTCCAAACTAGGGTTACTGGTTTAGTTGTTGAAAAAATTATTTGAATGTTATTTAAATTTTTTATTAATATTTATATTTATTTGAATGTTGTCTATGAGGGACATGGTGGACCGGAGACGTCAAGATTCGTTAACGAGAATCTGTTTGCTAATCTCAAGACTTCAAAATGGGTTGACCCTGATTCTGCAGACAAAGCGTAACCGGTCTGACATTCAAGAGGTAGGGTTTAAATGCACTTATAATATTAGTTCACTTGAATGTGTTTTGATGATAATTTTTAATTGGATTTCCAGGTGTATTACAGTGAAGAGACACATAAGTTTTCAGTGTCAGCAATAGAGGAAAGTGTGAAGTTAGAAGGAAGAATGACCTTTCCTCTTTGGACAGCACTTACATAGTTGATCATGTGTTTTTCTGTGAACGGCTTTATGATCCCGATAAGGGATCTCTCAAGCAGGTAGTTTCACCTGTCCATTCTATGTCTAATAATGTAACAAGTCTTTTAAAACGACTTCGAACCTATAAATTTCACATTAATTTCCAGTTTTGAATAGAGCCAAACAATATTTGAAGTCAAGCGTTTGTCGTTTTTCAGTTGCTGCAGATCGAATCTCCCAAGACTTCAAAATGGGTTGACCCTGATTCTGCAGACAAAGCGTAACCGGTCTGACATTCAAGAGGTAGGGTTTAAATGCACTTATAATGTTAGTTCACTTGAATGTGTTTTGATGATAATTTTTAATTGGATTTCCAGGTGTATTACAGTGAAGAGACACATAAGTTTTCAGTGTCAGCAATAGAGGAAAGTGTGAAGTTAGAAGGAAGAATGACCTTTCCTCTTTGGACAGCACTTACATAGTTGATCATGTGTTTTTCTGTGAACGGCTTTATGATCCCGATAAGTGATCTCTCAAGCAGGTAGTTTCACCTGTCCATTCTATGTCTAATAATGTAACAAGTCTTTGCAATTTCTGATGTCTTTTTGCCTTGACATTTAGTCAGCTCTACTTCCTACTACCATCAGTATGGTTGCACTTTATAAGCTATGTTTGGATATTGGGACCAAATTTAAAAGAAAGAAAATCATTGCAATGAAGGCTGGCATAAAACTGGTGATATCGGGCGGATAGACGCTAATGGTAATCTATGGCTCATTGGGCGCATGAAAGGGCGTATCAAAAGTGGAGGCGAAAACATGTATCCCGAAGAGGTAAGCATCACCAAATTACGAAAGCTGATTTAACTGGTATAAGTTAGGTTTGAAATTTAACTGTATTCAGTTTGACATAACCAGGTGTTAATATGTAGAATTTGTGTTAAAAACAATAATGATATATAATAATGTTACTATTCATAATCTGTATTATATATTATTATTTTAATTTATTGAACAAGTCCTGTGTAAATGCTTATATAATTATAATTGTTTTAGTCATTTAGTGATCCACAGAAAACAGTATGTCACTAGACAATATTATACGAATTCTGCCCATAAAAAAACTTTAGATAGCTATATACTTATATCATGTTATATTTTTTATAGTTACAACCACCAGTATGCTTAAAAGGCCTTCTCCGAGACCCCATTCATTCAACTACACTTCAAATCGCAGTGGAATAGCCATAGTGTGCTTCACTTCAGGTACTCGACTACTCGGTTTTGGATAATGGTTTTCATTATGTCTCACATGTACAAACCGATTTAACGTATTTCGCTTTTAGGGACTACTGGGTAGCCAAAGGGGGTCATGTTAAGCCATTCAGCTTTAATCGTACAATCTCTGGCCAAAATCTCTACATTTGTTTATAACGAGGATGATGTACATATTTACGGTAAATAATTTACCCTTCAACTTCATGTGCAAATAGAGGAAATTTTTAATGATAATTTTGATGATAATTTTTACCCTACATTAGTTCACTTGAATGTGTTTTGATGATAATTTTTAATTGGATTTCCAGGTGTATTACAGTGAAGAGTCACATAATCGTCTAGCCACGTTGAATATTTTTGCTGGTTGCGGTGGCTTATCTGAGGGTTTACAAAAAGCTGGTAAGTGGTAACTACTTGATTTTTTTCTTTTATTTGCTTTTTTTGGATCTCTACTGACATGTCAGCATGTTTACTTACAAGCGCATCAAAAAATTTCGTTTCATATCTTATTTATTTTTTTGTTATTTGAATCTTCAATGGGTAATGTTTCATATCTTCCTTTTGGTTGTGGGTTCGTCAACGATGGTGCTTGTGGTTTAATTGACTGTGGTTTAATTTTTTTGGTTACTGGTTTGGATATTTTGTCTGTGATTGTTAGGGAGTTCATTAAAAATGTTTTTTAGTTGGATAAGTCCAAACTAGGTTTACTGGTTTAGTTGTTGAAAAAATTATTTGAATGTTATTTAAATTTTTTATTAATATTTATATTTATTTGAATGTTGTCTATGAGGGACATGGTGGACCGGAGACGTCAAGATTCGTTAACGAGAATCTGTTTGCTAATCTCAAGAGTAAGTTCGGTTAAACGGTTTCAAGAATTCGATTCGATTGTGCAAGTGTGAAACTTTATAAAGTATTTGTTTATTTTGGTTCAGGATTTGCGTCTGAGGATCAAGATATGTCTGCGAATGTTATCAAGATATAGCGTCTGTGGGCTTTTTAAAAGGTCTGTTTATCATATAAAAGTTATATGTTGTGTTGGTTAAGAAAATAAAAAGAACTGTGTTTATATGAATTGAATTCCAAGTTCGGCTTTTAAAACGACTTCGAACCTATAAATTTCACATTAATTTCCAGTTTTGAATAGAGCCAAACAATATTTGAAGTCTGATCCTGATATGAATTTCCCAATTGACAATTTTTGAAGCGTCATTTTTTATAAATTTATTATTAAAATAATGCTTAAATTTATATTAACCAATAAGATTAAATTTATATTTGAAGTCTGATCCTGATTTGAATTTCCGAAATGTTTTAGTTAGAATCCAACTTCAAGTTATAATCCAAAGACTTTTTTTATTATAACTATAAGTCTTTAGTATAGAAGTATACATAATATCTTTTAGAATATATCAACTTTTTCAGAAACCAAGTAATGTCAGGTTATTTTGTTTGACTTTTGTCCTTTTTATTTTGTTTACTACTTACCGTGTACTTTACATCTACAGCTGTAAAAGAACAGTTTTTACTTTTGTCTCTTGCTTGCTTCAGTGTCTATAAGTACTTCATGAAGCTCAACACTCTACAAACCCTCAACTACACTCAACTGACTTACTTCTTTTACATCTACTGTTGTCTGAAAGAGAGCATGCTTGCTTCAGTCTCTACAAATACTTCATCAAGCTCAACACTCTACAAACACTCAACTGAGTCGAATTAAACTTTGAAATTGTAAGTTTATCTCAGTTGAACTAAATCCTACTTTTAAATCTTGCATCAATTAAATCTTCAAAACATCAACCTAACAACTTCTATTATACTTCGATTTCAGAATATATTGACTATTTGCATCTGGATCTTGCGTTGTTTCTCGGCTCTCACATCAAGGTTTCACATTTTTTGTCGTCTGTAACAAAATTCTGCCTCTTGCATTGTTGTAAGTTCTTCTAAATTTCTTGGGTTTTTTTGTAACTTTTAACTGTGGTTTTTGGATCTGTATTGTTTAACTGCCTCTTTGTTTTTTTTTATTCATTAGTGTTTGTTGTTGAATCCAGATGTATTGTTTAACTACCTCTTTGTTTTTTATTTAATTGAAAGGGTTAAAATCCTGTCAAAAGAAATTACAACACTTGTTATATCTTTTTGTGCTTATTTGGGTATTATTTAGGGTGGATTTGCTTTATAAAAACTAAATATATCTAAGCCTACCTTCAATCATGTGTATCTTTTAACAAATTAGATAAATCACATTAAACTCAATCAATAACTTAACTCTCACTCTCGGCATCTTATTCCCATCAATATCTTTATATTATTTATTTAATAATTTATTTCTTTCTTTATTTTGTT
>JARYGA010049752.1:0-48823 GCA_030545235.1 Helianthus tuberosus
CACCGGCGAGTTTTCCGGCGTTGATATACCAGCCGGCATCCTCCTTTCCGGAGCATCGGAAAGCGAGCTATCAAGCCATCAGCATCCAGCACAGTATTACCATCGTCAGTGACACCTTTGTACTGAAGAACCTTACAGCCGGAACCAATAGTCACCGGAGAAACAGGTTCGACCGGATTCTTTGCCGTAATAGCAATTAGAGGTGGTGAACAAGAAAGAAGCACGAGACCTTCAGCAGCCTCGTAAACCCTAAAAACATCCAACAAAAGACGAGTATGGTAAGAGCGTTTCATTTTCTTTGCCGAAAACCAACAAGAAGACAAGGCGTCTTGAATGTACATATATATAGAAGAACCCAACTTCGAGAAAGGAGAAACCTAATCATCATGATTAACTGTCAGAAAAACATCACATCCAAGCGGCGCTACAGGAACCAGGGTCATATCCCCATTAATGAAGTCTGACAAAGCGCCATTACATATCCCAAGGTAAGAAGGCAAACTCTCGCAAATACCAACTTTTACTGCCAACTGACGTCATTATACGTCAAGGCATGATTACAAAGGAACAAAAGTCATAATTTTCCTTAAAAAACCCTTTTTTTTACAAAGTTAAATCTTCTCATCGAAGATTCTTTGTTTTCCGCGCCTAAAAGCATTTCCCTCTTATAAGTCCAGTGCTCCACTTACTCGCATAAGTACAACACTAGACTGGGGGGACTTGAAGGGGTAAGGTCCCAAAAACCTCATAATAAATGCCTGGGACCATACCACAACCTCACTTTTCAGCCTTGTACCTTGCGCGGCCGCGCACTGGTCTCACAAATGAAGGCTTAAAAAACAGTCAACAGCCCCCAAAGGAAATCATAAACCTTTGCGCTTTCTCCCGTGGACAAAGGATGAAAATCCTGAAATAAACACTTCCGCCTAAATATCCAGACCTGGATACTAGTTACTTAGACTTGAGATTTATTCAAGCAGCTGGATCCACACAATAAGGTGCCACACCAGATTACAGCAATAATCTTCTAGAAAGAATACAATCGTGCACCACCAAGATGGTTACAACCGTCTGGACACGTGTCACCATCTCAGGCATCCCTGAATTCACAACGAAAGCACGCAATTGGAAAGCAATCTCCACTTGATCACTTTACACGTGGCAAATCCCCAGCCTTCGATCTAAGCCACGATCCGTGTGCTCTCACGTCGGATCAAGAAGCTTGACGGAAGGAAATGTAACCGCTTACGGGGTTAGCATCTTCCGTCAACTTTTCACTAACGGGTTTTCCCGCCTAAACGACTCCCGGCTATAAATATGAGAAGCAACCCGGGTATGAATTCAAGTTACACACACTTCTCAAATACATCTTCTTCTTCATAACCAATACTTATTCTCACACCGGAGTCGGGTCAAGGAGAGAACCCTCTTCTCTCCTTGGCGAGGCTAACGGTGCTCTTTTTTGCAGAGTTATAGGAGAAGGAGACCAGTTATACCTGAATCAATCGAGAGGAAACCCACCTTTTATGCGGATTCAAACCCCTTAGATATCTCGGTTCCCACCATTTATCTAGTGTTTCTTCAGTTAGGGTATTCGGGGACCCTAACTAGCTTAGAAAAAAAATAAAACCAATGCTTCTAGCATTATTTTGGTGTTCCGGGTATTATCCGGTTGTTCGGTTAGACACCGTTTCGTTAAAGTGCTAAATTACACTTTTTAGTGTCTTTTAAGTACCCTTTTGTACCCTTTTCAGTTCCCGACACTTAGGGAAGTATTCTGAATGATAAAAAGTAATTTTTGCATGATAATTATACGTTTAAATGCTGATTTGAGCTGAATTTACTAAAATTCTGCACTTAAAGTGCGTTTCGGGTGCTTTTTAGTGCGTATTTTTGCTTTCGTATGTCTAGATATTAAACCCTTGTATATACTCTTGGGTTTTAATGTATTCTTGTTGTTGGACCTACACCTAGGCCTTAATTCTAATGTCTGACTGCTTCCTGCAGTTCTGTTGACACAGTGTGTCTTACCGGTGAGTTTACTAGTATTTCTGACGCAACGCTCTCGTTTATGCATAAAGCAATATTTTGTAGTATACAACGTGCATGAATTCACTTGTTTAATCATGTGTTCAGACATTGCTGACAATTAAGCACATAATTGCAGTCATTAAATAATAATTAAAGTGTACGGAAATTACCGGTTTGTGCCAGTTGTCACAGTCTCCCCCCGTTAAAAGAATTTCGTCCCGAAATTCAGGCTGAACTAACTCTCGCTGGAGTCTTCTTGAATAGGTGGGGATACTTTTCCTTGAACTGGTCTTCACGTTCCCACGTGTACTCGGGTCCGTGCTTAGAGTTCCAACGTACTTTGACAAGTTTAACAGTACTCCTCCTGGTCCTGTTGTCTTTCCAGTCAGTAACCTCAACGGGTTGTTCTGTAAATCGGAGGGCGTCATCAATATGCACTTCATCCATCGGGATGATCACGTTTTCTTGTGTTGGACTCTTCTTCAGGTTGGATACACGAAACGTATCATGTACTCCATTAAGTTCTTCCGGTAATTCCAACTTGTATGCCACGGTACCAATTCTTTTCAATATTCTGAATGGTCCGATGTATCGTGGATTCAACTTTCCATGTTTTCCAAATCTTACTACGCCCTTCCAAGGTGAGACTTTTAACAACACTTTGTCTCCCACCTCGAATTCTAGTGGTTTTCTTTTCAGATCAGCGTAGCTCTTTTGTCGATCTCGAGCCGCCTTAATGCGCTCTCGGATCTGTGCAATCTTGTCGGTTATCTCTTGTACAAGTTCAGGACCAACCATTCGTTTATCTCCAGCGTCTGCTCAACACAAGGGCGATCGGCACTTGCGGCCATACAGAGCTTCGAACGGCGCGGCTTTTATGCTCGTATGATAACTGTTATTGTAGGAAAACTCAACTAAAGGTAGATGAGTATTCCAGCTGCCGCCTAGATCCATGACACATGCGCGAAGCATATCTTCTAACGTTTGTATAGTCCGTTCGCTCTGGCCGTCTGTTTGCGGGTGGAAGGCCGTGCTTAGATCTAATTGAGATCCAAAGGATTCCTGAAATGATTGCCAGATTCTTGAGACAAAGCGTCCATCTCTGTCTGAAATGACTGAGATAGGCACTCCATGACGTGCCACAATTTCCTTTAAGTATATCTCAGCAAGCTTTCCAGTGCTGTCTTTTTCTCGAATCGGTAGGAAATGCGCAGATTTCGTCAGTCGACCAACGATCACCCATATTATATCGTGCCCTCTCGGGGTCCTGGGTAATTTTGTTATGAAGTCCATCGAGATTTGCTCCCACTTCCACACGGGAATCTCTGGTTGTTGGAGGAGGCCGGACGGTTTCTGATATTCGGCCTTAACCTTAGCACAGGTTAGGCATTTTCCAACATAGACAGCAACATCGCTCTTGAGTCTCGGCCACCAATAATATTCTTTCAAGTCTTGATACATTTTGTCCGATCCTGGATGGATCGAATATCTCGATTTGTGGGCTTCATCAAGGATGACTTCTCGTATGCCACCATAGAGTGGAACCCAAATACGCTTCTTGAAGTATAAGGCTCCCTCTTCGTTTGGCACCATGTATTTCAGCATACCCCATAGGTATTCAGCTTTACGGTTCTCTCCTTTAAGAGCTTCTTGTTGTGCATCACGAATGCGTGCAGTGAGGTTCATTCGAATGGTCATTTCTAACGCTCGAACCCTTAGGGTCTTAACCCTTTCTTTTCGACTTAGCACGTCTGCTACAACGTTAGCCTTTCCAGGATGGTACTTGATCTGACAGTCGTAATCATTTAGCAGCTCGACCCATCGCCGCTGGCGCATATTCAATTCCTTCTGATCAAATATGTGTTGTAAGCTTTTGTGATCTGTGAAGATTGTACATCGAGTACCATATAAATAGTGTCGCCAGATCTTCAAGGCGAATACCACTGCGCCCAGCTCCAGGCCGTGAGTGGTATAGTTTCTTTCATGTACCTTCAATTGTCTTGAAGCGTAAGCGATGAATTTTTGGCGCTGCATAAGCACGCAACCCAAGCCTTGTCGTGAGGCGTCGCAGTATACCACGAAGTCTTCAGTGCCTTCGGGTAATGATAGTATTGGTGCATCGCATAGCTTGTTTTTGAGTAGTTGGAAGGCTTCTTCTTGTTTAACACCCCAGTCGTACTTCTTGTCTTTCTGAGTAAGGCTCGTTAGCGGTTGGGCTATCTTTGAGAAATTCTCGATGAATCGCCGATAATAGCCCGCTAAGCCCAAAAATTGACGAACTTCAGTTGGGTTTTGGGGGCCTCCCAATTCTTTATTGCTTCGATCTTGGATGGGTCCACATGAATGCCCTTCTCATTCACAACGTGACCAAGAAATTGTACTTCGCGAATCCAGAATTCGCACTTTGAGAACTTCGCATAAAGTTTCTCTTTCTTTAGTAGTTCCAAGATGGTTCTGAGATGTTGCTCGTGCTCTTCTTTCGTTCTCGAGTAAATCAAGATATCATCGATAAATACAATCACGAATTTATCGAGATATGGTTTGCATACGCGGTTCATCAGATCCATAAAGACCACTGGTGCATTCGTAAGACCGAATGGCATCACAAGAAATTCGTAGTGCCCATAGTGTGTTCTGAACGCAGTCTTTGGTATGCTTTCCTCTTGGATTCTCAGCTGATGGTATCCAGATCGAAGGTCGATCTTGGAATAGTAGGTTGATCCTTGTAATTGATCAAATAAGTCATCAATCCTCGGTAGTGGATACCGATTCTTGATCGTGAGCTTGTTCAGTTCTCTATAATCGATACAAATCTGCAGTGTTCCATCCTTCTTCTTCACGAATAATACTGGAGCTCCCCAAGGTGAGAAGCTTGGCCTTATGAATCCTTTATCCAACAACTCTTGGAGTTGGGTAGATAATTCTTGCATTTCGGATGGTGCAAGCCGATAGGGAGCCTTGGCTACAGGAGCGGCTCCTGGAACCAAGTCTATACGGAATTCGACTTGTCGTTGTGGAGGTAGTCCTGGCAGATCTTCAGGGAACACATCCGGAAATTCCTTCACCACAGGAATGTCTTCGAGTCTCGGCTCCTCAGCCTTCTTATCTACAACGTGTTCTAGGAAGGCAACACATCCTTTCCTTAAGCACTTCTGTGCCTTCATGCAACTGATGATTCGAAGAGGCGCGTTTCGTCTTTCTCCATGTACGATGAGAGTTTCATCATTCGCCAAAGGGATGCGAATGATTTTCTCGTGACAAATAACCTTAGCTTTGTTCTTGGACAACCAGTCCATTCCGACCACTACATCGAAGCTACCCAGTTGAATAGGTAAGAGGTCGATGTTAAATCTTTGTTCACCAAGTTCTAGTGTGCAGCCTCTAACGACTTCGCTCGATTCAATGAGTTTACCATTGGCTAGCTCTATAGAATAAGGAATTTCTAATCTACTAGATTCTATTCCAAGCATGCATTTAAATTCCACAGACATGAAACTATAATCGGCGCCAGTGTCAAATAATATGGATGCAAAGTGATTGTTAATGAGAAACGTATCGGTGACCACGTTAGGGTCCTCGCGTGCATTCTTTGCTCCAATCACAAATGCTCTAGCCTGAGCATTGTTTCCCTCTGGGCAGTCCTTCATGAAATGATCATTGTTTCCACACTTGAAGCATCGTTGGTTACGCCCTTTCCCGTTACCATTCTTGTTACCAGCACCATTTCCATTTCGGTTCTTTCCTTTTCCCCAACAGTCTTCTGTTTGATGACCCAATTTACCACATTTGTCGCACCTTGGAATGCGACAAGCTCCTTCATGATGATACTTACATTTTTGGCATCTAGGCATGGAGCCTTGAAACGTTTGTTGTTACGAGTTGCTTGATTCAGATTTGAATGCTTTCTCTTCTTGTCACCGGACGACTCAGCATGTGTCTCGGTCTTCTCTATTGGGTTCAACGATAACTTCTTCATACGAAAACAATCTTCAGTAAGGCTGACAGCCAGAGTTACAGCCTCGGTGATTGTTTGTGGTTTGGCCGAAGTTACCATGCCACGAAACTCTGGGGCCAGTCCCCAAATGTAGCGTTCAACGCGCTTGAATTCTGGAGTCACCATGTAGGGAAGCACTCTAGACAGATCGTGGAACCTTCGAGTATAACCATTAATATCAGCACCTTCCATGGTCAAGTGCCAGAACTCCGTTTCCAGTCTTTGGAATTCAGCACGAGAGTAGTACTTCTCTCTCATTCTTTCTTTTAGTTCATCCCAAGTTAGGCCATAAGCGGCATCATCACCCAAGGTTTGGGCTTGCAGGTTCCACCAAGTCAGAGCTTCATCGACAAACAATCCAGTAGCAAAGGTGACTTGTTGATCCGCGGTACACTTGCTCATGCGGATAGTAGCTTCAGTCTTCTCCGTCCAGCGCACAAATGCTACTGCACCTCCTGTGCCGTCATAGTTCATCGGCTTGCAGTCGAGGAACTGCTTGAAAGTGCAGCCTGGAAATGATTCAACCAATTCACATGTGAGCAATCGAAGAAATAATGAAACAAAGACCGTTCATAAATTTCTCCATGCTTAACAAATCGTCTTAAGGTTACCTTGAGCTGCGCTGCCTCCAGATGAATCTCCATTCCCATTACGTCTAGCGTTGCTTGGTCCTCCACTGTCTTGAGTACGGTTTGCCTCGTACTGGGCGATAGCTGCGGAGATTCTTTCCTCCAGTAGAGCGTTTCAGCTCTTCAGCAGTTATTAGCAGTGGGGGAGGAGGAGGTTGATCATCATTGCGAGCATTCACAGCTTTCATGGGTGCCATGTTCTATCAGAACACAACACAGCAGGGTTAGATATTTGTTTGATATCGTCATACTAGATAGTATATATATTCACAGGTATATACCACATAAGTGACATCAAACAATTATTACTCTAGCAGAGTACTTAGTAGGCTTGCACTGTGGGAATCCATACGTGACAAGACTTGTTGTGGTTTCTATGCACTGAATTCCATAATTATGTATGCATCCATAATTGCGTAACTCCTGGCCCAGTCCGCACAGTTCGTTTCATCCGCATATTTCTTCCTTCAGATAGGCCATTGTTTTCAGGTAAAGTCACGTATACTTGTGACATTCTACTTCTAGTGTATGCTAATTATCACACATAATTGCAAGTAATTCTTAATCATAGACAAGTGCTACCCTAGTGCACCTTAAGTCTCGTAGTGTCTTTTCTAGACTCTTGTAGACAGTTTCAGGTAGTGGATGTCGCGGGACGTTTTATGCAATGAAAACTCTTTGAAAAAATTGTTTTCGTGAAAGGATCCTAGAAATTGTAGACTAGACTCGAGAAGGAATCCTGATTCACTACAATCGCAGCTCTGATACCAATCTGTCCCACCCCTTTCTGCGGCGGAAGCACGAGGTGTGATCATGAAAGGTTCTCATTGCATACGAAGAGTAAACATACTACATGCTCAAAAATAACTTCAAAAATTACATTACCGAAAACATAAGTCAAGTGTTTACAACACGAAATAGCATATTGTCTTAAAAGTCACAACTTTATTTAAAGATAAACAAAGCGACATCCACGAGCATGAGTAAGACCACGCACACATCCATCCTAGTTACCTGAAATACATGTGAGTTTTGGAAAAACGTCAACATAATGTTGGTGTGAATTCATGATGTTTTGTATTTCACGTTTGTATACTTTGTATGAAAACATAGTGTGTGTATAAATCAAGTTTTCATATATAAATCAAGTTTCATGTGTACACCACGTACTCAAGTATAATTCAAGTTCTTCTTGAGTACCCCACGTACTCAAGTATAATTCCCGTTTTCTTTAGTACCCCACGTACTTCAAGTATAATTCAAGTTTTAGTATGGTATGAATTTCATGTAAATATAGTGTTCCTGTAAGTATCAGGATTGTTAATGGGTTGCAAAGCCATTAACACGTGACACGACATAGGAAGTCACCAAACCTTAGGCATTTAATTGGTATATTCTGAGACACAAAAGCACTACTCGATTCTCGCCCTCACCGAGAGTGTGGCTGCCTGGCACCCGTTAGATCTAACCTTTTGTTCTGCGGTCTAGGTATATTGTTGATTAATGGTGCTTTTGGTACCCTATTCGTGACACGATTTCTCGTATCATTTCTCATAACGCATCATACTTGGTTCTCGTTCTCACCAAGTGCATTTCTCGTATTCTTATATCTCGTCACACTTGGTTCTCGTCCTCACCAAGGGTGCTTCTTGTTATCATACCATTTATAAACATAGTAATATTTGTACATGTATTTCACCCCCGAAGTTATAAAACTGAAAACAGTTAAAAGAAAAGGGGGAGCATGAACTCACAACTTTGCGTTCCTTGCGTCGTAAACTTCACCAGATTTGCTTAATTAACGTCGTAACCTATACGCGTTTTCTTAACGTTAGTCACTAGACTTGTGTCGCACAAGTACAGTCACTCTCTTTTGTGTATATATTCTTGTGTTAAAAATATTTTATATTTTTAACTAAGTGTCTTACTTATATTATTTTCTCAAAAATAAATATAAACTTTTTGTATTTTGCACTTTGCACCCGAATTATATATCTTGTATGTTCTATGTGTATTTTGTGTTTATACTTCTCATGAGTATTTTAGTGTATTTTTAAGTCTTAATACACTAGCATGTATAACACATACTATATACACTTAGCACAGAAGTTGGTGATCAAATAATATATATTTTTCTCTCAAAATATATATACTTATATTCATTTTTATTCTTGAAGAAATCCTCATTTCTTATCACCAAATATTAGGGAAACCTTGGTAATACTTTTAAATACATTTTTAGGGAATAAGTTTCTCAAAAACTTATATTTTTCTAAGTGTCAAAGTTTATAAAAATTTTGACAGAGTTTCCCCTAAAAATGGAGGTTTCCCATGTTTTCAAAACATGTGTTTATTTTCTTTTAATCGTCAACAATCATCAACAACAATTATCAACAATAATCATCAACAATAATCACTAATTTCTCCATTTCATGAACTTGAATATTTACAAAAATGTGTAGTAACTTACTAGCACATTTAGTAAGTCTTGTTATCTTTAAAAATAAGTTTAATTTCTTAAAAACTTTATTTTTAAAAATCTTGAAGTTTCACAACTTCTAGTCATGATTTACCAAACATATTTCTTGTTAAATTTTTCTTGTGACCCAAGTGTTTACACACTTGTTTATTTACTAAAATGCTTTTAGTTTATGTAAGGTTCGGGTTTAAAATAAGACTTGTATATTTTACTTGGTTCTTCCGAAAAACCACTTGTAGATCTTTAGATCTACATGTTTAGAGTCTTATTTTACAAGAAAATTTATATTTACACAAGTTCATGTTTCATGGATGGAAAGTTTCATCATCTTCCATAACTTTAGCACTAACATACTACTAGTTCATGTTCTTGAACATAACCTAGTATGGTTAGATGATGATCTATCCCACTTCTAGTAACAAACAACATCAAATAATAACAACCATACAAGATTCACATGATTTACACACGTATCTACTCTTTATCCAACTAGTTTATCTTTCTTTCAAGACTTTTAGTTTTGATCTTGTGTGTTCTTGAGTTTTAACCGTTAAATCACCTATTATCCACTTTAAACAAGAACAAGAGGATGTTTTAGAACACTTACTACTAGCTCAAGGCTAGGGAAGTTCAAGAGTGCAAATGAGGTGGATAAAAGCAAATGGTGAAGGTCCTTCAAGATCCGCTTGCACCGAGCTTCGTTAGTGACCTTCTTACACCTCAATATCACCTTGGAATGGATGGGTGTGGATCAAAAATGAAAGTTTGTGTGTGTGTAGTTGACGCCGTAGCCAAGGAAGAAGGAAGGATGGAGTTTTGGTGTTGGTTCTAAGCGAAGATGAGAAGTGGTAAGGTCTTGTGGTTTATAAGAAGATTTTCCAACAAGTGTTTACCTTTAGGTTAATGTGTTCCTCTTTCATCCAACATGATCCAATAAATAAATGGAAGAAATCATGGGGTGTCCCCACTCACACACAACCGGTTAGGGGGGGGGGGGGGTCCTAGTTCCATCCTAAATGTTACTTACACTATCTAGTTACATGTTAAGTATTAGATTTAGTGTTTAAGTATGTTAAGTAATATATAGTGTGTTAGAGTATTCGGGGACCCTAACTAGCTTAGAAAAAAAAATAAAAACAATGCTTCTAGCATTATTTTGGTGTTCCGGGTATTATCCGGTTATTCGGTTAGACACCGTTTCGTTAAAGTGCTAAATTACACTTTTTAGTGTCTTTTAAGTACCCTTTTGTACCCTTTTCAGTTCCCGACACTTAGGGAAGTATTCTGAATGATAAAACATAATTTTTGCATGATAATTATACGTTTAAATACTGATTTGAGCTGAATTTACTAAAATTCTGCACTTAAAGTGCATTTCGGGTGCTTTTTAGTGCGTATTTTTGCTTTCGTATGTCTAGATATTAAACCCTTGTGTATACACTTGGGTTTTAATGTATTCTTGTTGTTGGACCTACACCTAGGCCTCAATTCTAATGTCTGACTGCTTCCTGCAGTTCTGTTGACACAGTGTGTCTTACCGGTGAGTTTACTAGTATTTCTGACGCAACGCTCTCGTTTATACATAAAGCAATATTTTGTAGTATACAACGTGCATGAATTCACTTGTTTAATCATGTGTTCAGACATTGCTGACAATTACGCACATAATTGCAGTAATTAAATAATAATTAATGTGTACGGAAATTACCGGTTTGTGCCAGTTGTCACAGTCTCCCCCTGTTAAAAGAATTTCGTCCCGAAATTCAAGCTGAACTAACTCTTACTGGAGTCTTCTTGAATAGGTGGGGATACTTTTCCTTGAACTGTTCTTCACGTTCCCACGTGTACTCGGGTCCGTGCTTAGAGTTCCAACGTACTTTGACAAGTTTAACAGTGCTCCTCCTGGTCCTGTTGACTTTCCAGTCGGTAACCTCAATGGGTTGTTCTGTAAATCGGAGGGCGTCATCAATATGCACTTCATCCATCGGGATGATCACGTTTTCTTGTGTTGGACTCTTCTTCAGGTTGGATACATGAAACGTATCATGTACTCCATTAAGTTCTTCCGGTAACTCCAACTTGTATGCCACGGTACCAATTCTTTTCAATATTCTGAATGGTCCGATGTATCGTGGATTCAACTTTCCATGTTTTCCAAATCTTACTACGCCCTTCCAAGGTGAGACTTTTAACAACACTTTGTCTCCCACCTCGAATTCTACTGGTTTTCTTTTCAGATCAACGAGCTCTTTTGTCGATCTCGAGCCACCTTAATGCGCTCTCGGATCTGCGCAATCTTGTCAGTTATCTCTTGTACAAGTTCAGGACCAACCATTCGTTTATCTCCAGCGTCTGCCCAACACAAGGGAGATCGGCACTTGCGGCCATACAGAGCTTCGAACGGCGTGGCTTTTATGCTCGTATGATAACTGTTATTGTAGGAAAACTCAACTAAAGGTAGATGAGTATTCCAGCTGCCGCCTAGATCCATGACACATGCGCGAAGCATATCTTCTAACGTTTGTATAGTCCGTTCGCTCTGGCCGTCTGTTTACGGGTGGAAGGCCGTGCTTAGATCTAATTGAGATCCAAAGGATTCCTGAAATGATTGCCAGATTCTTGAGACAAAGCGTCCATCTCTGTCTGAAATGATTGAGATAGGCACTCGATGACGTGCCACAATTTCCTTTAAGTATATCTCAGCAAGCTTTCCAATGCTGTCTTTTTCTCGAATCGGTAGGAAATGCGCAGATTTTGTCAGTCGATCAACGATCACCCATATCATATCGTGCCCTCTCGGGGTCCTGGGTAATTTTGTTATGAAGTCCATCGAGATTTGCTCCCACTTCCACACGGGAATCTCAGGTTGTTGGAGGAGGCCGGACGGTTTCTGATATTCGGCCTTAACCTTAGCACAGGTTAGGCATTTTCCAACATAGACAGCAACGTCGCTCTTGAGTCTCGGCCACCAATAATATTCTTTCAAGTCTTGATACATTTTGTCCGATCCTGGATGGATCGAATATCTCGATTTGTGGGCTTCATCAAGGATGACTTCTCGTATGCCACCATAGAGTGGAACCCAAATACGCTTCTTGAAGTATAAGGCTCCCTCTTCGTTTGGCACCATGTATTTCAGCATACCCCGTAGGTATTCAGCTTTATGGTTCTCTCCTTTAAGAGCTTCTTGTTGTGCATCACGAATGCGTGCAGAGGTTCGTTCGAATGGTCATTTCTAACGCTCGAACCCTTAGGGTCTTAACCCTTTCTTTTCGACTTAGCGCGTCTGCTACAACGTTAGCCTTTCCAGGATGGTACTTGATCTCACAGTCGTAATCATTTAGCAGCTCGACCCATCGCCGTTGGCGCATATTCAATTCCTTTGAATCAAATATGTGTTGTAAGCTTTTGTGATCTGTGAAGATTGTACATCGAGTACCATATAAATAGTGTCGCCAGATCTTCAAGGCGAATACCACTGCGCCCAGCTCCAGGTCGTGAGTGGTATAGTTTCTTTCATGTACCTTCAATTGTCTTGAAGCGAAAGCTATGACTTTTTGGCGCTGCATAAGCACGCAACCCAAGCCTTGTCGTGAGGCGTCGCAGTATACCACGAAGTCTTCAGTGCCTTCGGGTAATGATAGTATTGGTGCATCGCATAGCTTGTTTTTGAGTAGTTGGAAGGCTTCTTTTTGTTTAACACCCCAGTCGTACTTCTTGTCTTTCTGAGTAAGGGTCGTTAGCGGTTGGGCTATCTTTGAGAAATACTCGATGAATCGCCGATAGTAGCCCGCTAAGCGCAAAAATTGACGAACTTCAGTTAGGGTTTTGGGGGCCTCCCAATTCTTTATTGCTTCGATCTTGGATGGGTCCACATGAATGCCCTTCTCATTCACAACGTGACCAAGAAATTGTACTTCGCGAATCCAGAATTCGCACTTTGAGAACTTCGCATAAAGTTTCTCTTTCTTTAGTAGTTCCAAGATGGTTCTGAGATGTTGCTCGCGCTCTTCTTTCGTTCTCGAGTAAATCAGGATATCATCGATAAATACAATCATGAATTTATCGAGATATGGTTTGCATACGCGGTTCATCAGATCCATAAAGACCGCTGGTGCATTCGTCAGCCCGAATGGCATCACAAGAAATTCGTAATGCCCATAGCGTGTTCTGAACGCAGTCTTTGGTACGCTTTCCTCTTGGATTCTCAGCTGATGGTATCCAGATCGAAGGTCGATTTTGGAATAGTAGCTTGATCCTTGCAATTGATCAAATAAGTCATCAATCCTCGGTAGTGGATACCGATTCTTGATCGTGAGCTTGTTCAGTTCTCTGTAATCGATACACATCCGCAGTGTTCCATCCTTCTTCTTTACGAATAATACTGGAGCTCCCCAAGGTGAGAAGCTTGGCCTTATGAATCCTTTATCCAACAACTCCTGGAGTTGTGTAGATAATTCTTGCATTTCGGATGGTGCAAGCCGATGGGGAGCCTTGGCTACAGGAGCGGCTCCTGGAACCAAGTCTATACGGAATTCGACTTGTTGTTGCGGAGGTAGTCCTGGCAGATATTCAGGGAACACATCAGGTAATACCTTCACCACAGGAATGTCTTTGAGTTTCGGCTCCTCAGCCTTCTTATCTACAACGTGTGCTAGGAAGGCAACACATCCTTTCCTTAAGCACTTCAGTGCCTTCATGCAACTGATGATTCGAAGAGGCGCATTTCGTCTTTCTCCATGTACGATGAGAGTTTCATCATTCGCCAAAGGGATACGAATGATTTTCTCGTGACAAATAACCCCAGCTTTGTTCTTGGACAACCAGTCCATTCCGACCACTACATCGAAGCTACACAGTTGAATAGGTAAGAGGTCGATGTTAAATCTTTGTTCACCAAGTTCTAGTGTGCAGCCTCTAACGACTTCGCTCGATTCAATGAGTTTACCATTGGCTAGCTCTATAGAATAAGGAATTTCTAATCTACTAGATTCTATTCCAAGCATGCGTTTAAATTCCACAGACATGAAACTATAATCGGCGCCAGTGTCAAATAATATGGATGCAAAGTGATTGTTAATGAGAAACTTATCGGTGACCACGTTAGGGTCCTCGCGTGCGTTCTTTGCTCCAATCACAAATGCTCTAGCCTGAGCATTGTTTCCCTCTGGGCAGTCCTTCATGAAATGATCATTGTTTCCACACTTGAAGCATCGTTGGTTACGCCCTTTCCCGTTACCATTCTTGTTACCAGCACCATTTCCATTTCGGTTCATTCCTTTTCCCCAACAGTCTTCTGTTTGATGACCCAATTTACCACATTTGTCGCACCTTGGAATGTGACAAGCTCCTTCATGATGATACTTACATTTTTGGCATCTAGGCATGGAGCCTTGGTATGCTTTGGTTGCAAGGGCCTTCGCCTCCTGAGACGGGTTAGCGTCACGCTTCTTGTTGTTGAAACCTTTGTTGTTACGAGTTGCTTGATTCAGATTCGAATGCTTTCTCTTCTTGTCACCGGACGACTCAGCATGTGTCTCGGTCTTCTCTATTGGGTTCAGCGATAACTTCTTCATACGAAAACAATCTTCAGTAAGGCTGACAGCCAGAGTTACAGCCTCGGTGATTGTTTGTGGTTTGGCCGAAGTTACCATGCCACGAAACTCTGGGGCCAGTCCCCAAATGTAGCGTTCAACGCGCTTGAATTCCGGAGTCACCATGTAGGGAAGCACTCTAGACAGATCGTGGAACCTTCGAGTATAACCATTAATATCAGCACCTTCCATGGTCAAGTGCCAGAACACCGTTTCCAGTCTTTGGAGTTCAACACGAGAGCAGTACTTCTCTCTCATTCTTTCTTTCCGTTCATCCCAAGTTAGGCCATAAGCGGCATCATCACCCAAGGTTTGGGCTTGCAGGTTCCACCAAGTCAGAGCTTCATCGACAAACAATCCAGTAGCAAAGGTGACTTGTTGATCCGCGGTACACTTGCTCATGCGGATAGTAGCTTCAGTCTTCTCCGTCCAGTACACAAATGCTACTGCACCTCCTGTGCCGTCATAGTTCATCGGCTTGCAGTCGAGGAACTGCTTGAAAGTGCAGCCTGGAATTGATTCAACCAATTCACATGTGAGCAATCGAAGAAATAATGAAACAAATACCGTTCATAAATTTCTCCATGCTTAACAAATCATCTTAAGGTTACCTTGAGCTGCGCTGCCTCCAGATGAATCTCCATTCCCATTACGTCTAGCGTTGCTTGGTCCTCCACTGTCTTGAGTACGGTTTGCCTCGTACTGGGCGATAGCTGCGGAGATTCTTTCCTCCAGTAGAGCATTCAGCTCTTCAGCAGTTCTTGGCAGTGGGGGAGGAGGAGGTTGATCATCATTGCGAGCATTCACAGCTTTCCTGGGTGCCATGTTCTATCAGAACACAACACAGCAGGGTTAGACATTTGTTTGATATCGTCATACTAGATAGTATATATATTCACAGGTATATACCACATAAGTGACATCAAACAATTATTACTCTAGCAGAGTACTTAGTAGGCTTGCACCTAGGGAATCCATACGTGACAAGACTTGCTGTGGTTTCTGTGCACTGAATTCCATAATTATGTATGCATCCATAATTACATAACTCCTTGCCCAGTCCGCACAGTTCGTTTCATCCGCGTATTTCTTCCTTCGGATAGGCCATTGTTTTCAGGTAAAGTCACGTATACTTGTGACATTCTACTTCTAGTGTATGCTAATTATCACACATAATTGCAAGTAATTCTTAATCATAGACAAGTGCTACCCCAGTGCACCCTAAGTCTCGTAGTGTCTTTTCTAGACTCTTGTAGACAGTTTCAGGTAGTGGATGTCGTGGGACGTTTTATGCAATGAAAACTCTTTGAAAAAATTGTTTTCGTGAAAGGATCCTAGAGATTGTAGACTAGACTCGAGAAGGAATCCTGGTTCACTACAATCGCAGCTCTGATACCAATCTGTCACACCCCTTTCTGCGGCGGAAGCACGAGGTGTGATCATGAAAGGTTCTCATTGCATACGAAGAGTAAACATACTACATGCTCAAAAATAACTTCAAACATTACATTACCGAAAACATAAGTCAAGTGTTTACAACACGAAATAGCATATTGTCTTAAAAGTCATAACTTTATTTAAAGATAAACAAAGCGACATCCACGAGCATGAGTAAGACCACGCGCACATCCATCCTAGTTACCTGAAATACATGTGAGTTTTGGAAAAACGTCAACATAATGTTGGTGTGAATTCATGCAGTTTTGTATTTCACGTTTGTATACTTTGTATGAAAACATAGTGTGTGTATAAATCAAGTTTTCATATATAAATCAAGTTTCATGTGTAGACCACGTACTCATGTATAATTCAAGTTCTTCTTGAGTACCCCACGTACTCAAGTATAATTCCCGTTTTCTTGAGTACCCCACGTACTTCAAGTATAATTCAAGTTTTAGTATGGTATGAATTTCATGTAAATATAATGTTCCTGTAAGTATCAGGATTGTTAATGGGTTGCAAAGCCATTAACATGTGTTAGTGCACTATGTCTATTGACTTCGTCTTTGTATCATGTAATAGGTTGTTCAGTGCATTAGGTTATTTAGCTTGAAAGTGATGATTTAGCTTGAAGGTATCACATGTCGCTTCAAGGGAAATCATGATTTCCCTTGAACCAGTTCAAGCTAAACCTCAACACTATATATAGCTTGAAGCTAAATCAAGATTTAGCTTGAGGAACACATTTGCACTTTTGACTTTTGGAGAGCTCTAGTTCTAGAGAGAGAAACTAGAGAGAGAAAGTGTCCAAGTGATTCAAGGTTCATTGTACGTTTCAGATATATCAATAGAATCACAATTATATTACGTCTTGTGTGTTTCGGTCACGTTCGTGTATGGATTCCGCACATGTCACGTTCGTTTAGCAATCGTATCGGAGTCAAACCGGTCCTAACAAGTGGTATCAGAGCAGGAATTCGATTGCTTTGATCAAACAACAAGATTCGTACCAGATTTCAACGTTTTCAGATCTGAATCGCAACGTTTCTTCTTCATCTACTCATTTCTTTCACGTTTTTGATGAACTTTCAACAAATTGAACGGGATTTAACGGTCCGAATTGGATGAATTTTTAGTATGATGTGCGAAAATAGTTGATAAACAATCCTACAAAGTTTCAGACTCAAATTCGGTGTCGTTTAGGAGAAATCTGAATTTTTGTGTCCAAGTTCGTAACTTTCAGCAGGGTGTCGCTTGAAACAGCACTATTTCGCTTGAAGTTCAAGCGAAATCCTTATTTCAGCAAGATTTCGCTTCAAGATAAACTGTTTGATTTCGCTTCAAGTCAGACTAGTTGATTTCGCTTCAAGATATACTGTTTGATTTCGCTTCAAGTCAGAAAAGTTGATTTCGCTTCAAGACTTATTATCTGATTTCGCTTCAAGACATAGAGTGTGATTTCGCTTCAACAGAATATAGTTTGATTTCGCTTGAACAGTTAACACTTGATTTCGCTTGAAAGTTGTTAACTGATTGTTTTCGCTTGAAGTTACTGGTCAAAAGATTTCGCTTGAAGTCTGATTTCGATTCAGCTTGAGATTTCGTTTGAGTTCGATATTTTACTTGAAAAGTGAAATTTCGTGTCGAGAATATTTCACGACAACCGAGTGTCAGTCTATTTTCAGTTTATTAGATATTTGATTGTACTGATTGGGTTTGTTTGATTGTTTGACAGGTTTTCATAATGGCTGAGGAATTCTTCAACACGTTTTACAACGCGTTCGCAACCGAATCGTCTGAGGTTACAAATGTTACACCGAAAACTATCACGAAGGCGCTAAATGAAAATATCAAGCATGATAACTTCTACGGAACTCACTCAAAGCCACCAACTCTTAATAGTATTGATGATTATACATGGTGGAAGGAACGCTTTATCAACTGGGCAAAGGCGTATGCTCATGAAAGTTGGTTTTGTCTGGAGTATGGGTATGAAAAACCGAAAGACGATAAAGGCGAAGATCTTGTATTCAAGAAGTTTACTAGAGAAGATAAAGCTGAATTTGGAGCTGAACAGAGAATGATAGCATTGATCCAGTCCGCAATCAGAAATGATATTTTTGCTTTACTAACTCATGACGGGTCATCTAAGTCTGTCTGGGAAGCTTTACGTGTTAAAGCTGAAGGGGGTAAACAGATTAAAAAGAACAAAATCGCTTTATTAAAGAAAGAATTTGATCTGTTTGATAACATAAAAGGAGAGTTGGTGAGGCAAATGATTGAGAGATTCTGTCATCTTAAAATTGAATTGGAAAGATTAGAGATAAACAAAACAAGAGAGGAATTGATAGATAAAGTGATTGAAGCGTTACCACGAGCTGATCAGTGGCAAACGTTTGTTTTTATTTTGAAAAATGATGCTGTGTATGATAATATTACTCTTGATGCTTTGTTTGAAAAGATTGAAAGTCATGATCTGGAGTTACAAAAGCAAAACAAGATGACTGATTCTTCACATCAACAGAACGTTGGCTTGTACTACAAAAGCAGTGTGCTTTCTGACAAAGGCGTTGGTTCACCAAAAACAGCATTCAGTGGTGAAAAGATGAAAGAACCACAAACAACTTCAACAAGTCATCATTCTGGATATCATTCATCTTCAAAGACAAATTCTGATGATTCTGAAGAAATTTTGTGCAACATTGCTCTTAAACTGAAGAATTCTCCTGCAATGAGCATCAATGCAGCGAAGCAGCAAATGAGTTTTCTTGCATCTGTTCTGGAGTCGTATGAAGGTCTTGTAGCTGGCAAAATTGGAAATTCTGAATTGACCAAAGAAGACTACGACCAGATTGATCCGGAAGAGATGGAGCTCATTGACATACGTTGGTGTTTAGCTAGTTGTATTCGAAGAGCTCAGAGGTATATGGAGATTACCGGAAAACAATCGCTTGGAGGTGCTTCAACAAAGCTTGGATTCGACAAATCCAAAGTGACCTGTTTCAAATGCAAGCAAAAGGGTCATTTCAAAAGAGAATGCAGAAATTCTGAAGTTGCTGAAGGAAGTGAACGTCCTTTCAACGATGATTATTATCGAAAGGCAATTTACCATCGAAGCAGAGAAGAACCAAAGTTGATTGAAGATAAGCCGAGAGAAAAATCAAGAGCTTATGCTGTAATTTACGAGGATGAAGGATATGATTGGAGTGAGGTTCTTCCAATAGATGACATTGTTGATGAAAAGTTCAAAGCTAAAGCCAAACAGGAAGAATTAAGTAAACATTATGCTCTTATTGCTGAGATTCAAGATGAAAACAAAGACAAAGACATTGCTGAAGTCCATGAAGAAAAAGTTGAAATCAAAGAAAAAACTCGGGAAGAGATTTTAAGTGAGAAGACTTACAGAGAAAGAAACGTTGTTTTAAACAGAATGGATGATATGCAAGAGGAGTATGAGATGGCTGTTGGTAGCAAACGATGGGATAAAAAGAGAGAATGTTACTATAACAGAGAAGGAGAACCGGTTGTTCCCAAGAAAGACATAATCTTCGATGATGTTCTTCTTGCCGTCCCGTTAAGAGCTGAATACTATAGAAGAGTATTGAAAGATGACAAATATGCTAAGCAATATGAAAAGGATATCAGATATGCTATGTTATCATGTCTGAGAAAAAGGGATGAAGAGAGAATGAAGAAGAATGTTGAAGAAATGGTGGAAAATCTGAAGAAAGATGCTGAAAAGATTGAAGTTGAAGATGTAAAGAAAAATGAAGAAGTTGCTTTGAATGAAGAGGATAAGAAAGCTGTTACTGAAGAACAGCAGATTGAAGAAGAGGTGAAGAAAGAAGAAAAAGAGGAAAAGAATGAGAATTTGGAAGTTGGTGATGTTGGTGATGAAGTAAGTGTTGAAAAGAAGCAAGATGATGCTGATCTGAAGCAGACAGAGGTTGCTGAAAACACCGAAGTGCCAATCACTGAGGTAAATTCTAACTCTGAAAACTTGAAATTGATTGAACAATGCAAGAAATGCATGGAACCGTGCAAAGCTTGTATTGAAAAAGATGAGCAATTTAGAACAAGAAATCTTGAGTTCACAAAAATTGAAAATATTTTCAAAGAAAATGCAAAGAAATGCTAGAAAAAGAAAAGTTTTTTAAAGAAAATGATGAAAAAATTTCAGAAAAATGTAACAAATTAGAGAAAGAAAATGAAGTTTTGAAAGAAAATGTTTTGAAAATGACAAATGAATGTGAACAAAAAGAAATTGCTTGTCAAGAAATGAAGAAAGAATATGACTCAATGAAATTAGCACATGATATTATGAAAGAATCATATGACAAAGTAAAAGATGAAATGAAATATGCTCAATCTAGAATGAATTATATGTCTGAAACAACCAAAGAGCTTAAACGAATGTATTCTATAAAACAAGATGTTGTTAATTCTTATATTGAGGATGTTGCTAAGCTAAAGCGACAGATTGCTGATTTAGAACAGGATAACAACAAGTTAAAGAGTTATCACGTGTCGTCATATGTGCTTGAACGAATTTTCAATATAAAACCGGGTGATGGTGAGTCTGAGCAGAACAAGAAAGGCATTGGCTCAGAGTTTCATCAAGTTCCACCACCGGGAAAATTTGCATTTTATGATGAGGAAAAGGTTGAAAAAGCTTTCAACATGGTAGATCAATTGCCAGACAACATTGACATAACCTATTCCAAATCTGATGATTCTCATGATTCAGAGGTGGTAGGTAAAATCGTTGAAAGTGTGTTGGAAGAAGAGTCAGTTGATACAGGTAAATCTGAATCACAGGATGAAAATGAAGGAAATCTTCATGATGGTTATCTGAAAAACACAAAATCCGAGAAAAGTTTGAATGATGATTCAAAAGGATTGGTTTATACCATGATTGGATCGGACAAATTGTTCTTAGATGTTGTATTCCCGATTCAGAATGTGATTTCAGAAAAGGTCGACAAAGTTTTCAAAATGGTTGAGATTGAGAAGTCTGAGATTTCAAAATTTGTTGGTAAGAGTCATACAGGTTCGTATAACAAACCTAGTTTCAAAAAGAAGAACATGAAGGCTGGGTTGGGTTTTAAGAAGAAACAAAGTTGGAAAAGAAATGAAACTCCGAATTTTCAAACAAAAATGATTTTTGTTGATGGAGGCAGTTTAGAAAAAGAAAAAGAACTTAAAATGAGACAGTCTAATGATGAATTCTTTGCTAAAAAGCAAAAGCAACAACCACAAGTTAAAGATGTGTCCATGAGAACATGTTTCAAATGTGATAAAAAAGGACATCTTGCACGCAAGTGTTCTAATCTAAAACCTGTGGATGTTGATCAAAAGAAATTTGATGCTGAGAAACAAAAATCTGAGAATGTGAGACAAAGGTCAACTAGATTTGAATCAAAACAAACTTGGTGGTACAATACAAACAAGTTTGCTTCGAATCAAAACTGGAATTCTCACACACCCAGGGTCAGAACAACTCAAAGTTGGAAAACCACAGTTGATATGACAAAACCTCAAGAGTTTTGGAAACCAAAAGTTGTTGTTCAAAATCAAAGTGTTCAAAATGATTCACATTTTTACAAACGAGGAACACCAAAAGGTCAAACATGGAGTGTTAAGAAATATGTTGATTTGGTAAAAGATGAGAAAGTTGAAGTTAAAATTGAGAAAGTTTTTGTGAAAAATGACAAAGAATTTCCAGCATTGAATGAAAATTATTGTGTTGAAATGCCTAAGGTTCAACAGACCTGGGCTAAATTGTTCAAGTAATTCAGTTAGCTGAATGTGCAGGTGCTCAACAATTCTGAAGATTGTGAGAATGGAGGTTGGAGCAGCCTGGCACTACGAGGAGAGGAGGCTGCTGGATCCTGTGTTGGTTGAAACAGGAAGTTTATATGTTTTCTGTAAATAAATAAATAATATTTTCAAAAACCCTAAAAACTGAAAAATTTGAAAAACCAAAAATATGTTTGTTTTAATTTTTGTTATATGTTGATTGAATATGCCGAAACCCTCACGGCTGAACAAACATGATTACTTTCATCAGATTGAAAAACGGTTTTCAAACTGTTAAGATCAATGGGTTGTAAATCATGGGGGTATGTTATATTTTCTGCAAAACAGAGCATGAGAAGCAGAAAATGGATGGCGAGACAAAGCTATCAGTGTTGGTTGTCAAATTTTCTTTATATGGTTTTGCATTTTAGGGGGAGATATGTTGTTAGAAAATACAAAAACATTTGAAAATTTAAAAAAGTCAAAAACATGATAAAATTTAAAAAATTGAGTTTTTGCGTAAAAAGAGGAAATGATAGTACATCAGTAGACAGTTACAGTATGCTAAAGAATTGGAAAGTTTAAATGTGTTAAACGATCTCACTGTGGATGTGTCGATAGGTTTTTGCACATTTAGTAAACTTTTTCGGGATATAAACATAAATTCAAACTTACTTATTTCGTGGGGAACACTACTTGGATATATAGGTAACCCCTGAAATCTCGTTTGAAAGGTCCCTTATTCTGAGATACTAGGTCTTTATACTCAGTGATATCTGGGGTATTATCCTGGGACTTCTGCTGAAAGGAATTTCTGACCTAGTCCCCGGAGAATACTTTCTGCATTGCTTGAAATATAGCACCACCCTCAGCTAAAAAATGATGAAACATTGAAAAATGCTAATCATGGCTGTTGTAAAAAAGATCCTCTAAAGGGGACACACCGAAAAGTCGAAGCCGTCATCTCTCTGCGTATCGAAAGATCGACCTGAGCTCTCACGGCCCTCGCATTTAACCCCTGACAGATATCATCTAGGTATACTCACCTGTAAGACTGAATATTGGGATTTGGATACGGGAGTATATTCAAGAGGTGGGACACATGAATGAGTTTAAGTTCTTAAAATACCTAATTCGTATCCTGAATCAGTTGAAATTTGTGTGAAAATTTAAGTGGACAAGTATATCGACAATCTAAGTGAATTGTTTAATGCATAATGTGATTTTAAGCTCAACGGTACTTGTGTCTTGTCTGAAACTGATATGATCCTCTAACGCATACTCAAACAAAAATATATTGTTTGTAAATATGTTTGTACATATATCTTTATTGCTTTATATTTTCAGAAAATACAAAAAGATTTTGATTTTTGTTTTATTTTCGACAACTGATGTCTGAGTGCTGAGTTTCAAAATCTAAGTAAGCTGATTGTGTTTCTGAAAATAAAACAAGTTCATTAAATTGAAACTTGATTTAAAATAAAAATTTCAAAAACAGTTTGTAATATCTCCAAGGTCATTAGTTTGGACTTGGATGATAAACTGTGAGGGAGTTGGATTCTTAAACATTGCTAAATCAATGAAGTGTGTTGATAGGGAAGTGTTTTAGAAGATTGGAAGTGCCAGGTTAAGATTCCTGGATAGTATAAAATGTTGTTACTTATAAATGTTTGAGAAATTGCAGAAGATAGTCCAGATTACGATCCCGAGAGCAGAGTCTTAGGGGGAGTCTGAAGACGAGCTCAAAGCAAGGGGGAGCTTGTATATGGAAAGCTAGGTGTCGATCCCAAAGCACGGAAGCTTGATGAAAGGGGGAGCCTGAAGCTGTTAGAAGAAGAAAGTGATGGATGCGTACAATGTTACAATCTGAACAAAAGAAAAGGCAGAATGATCAAGACTGAAGAAGGTGTCATATTGCAAGAATAGTCACTGAAGACTGCGTCAATATCCAAGGGGGAGTCTGTTAGTGCACTATGTCTATTGACTTCGTCTTTGTATCATGTAATAGGTTGTTCAGTGCATTAGGTTATTTAGCTTGAAAGTGATGATTTAGCTTGAAGGTATCACATGTCGCTTCAAGGGAAATCATGATTTCCCTTGAACCAGTTCAAGCTAAACCTCAACACTATATATAGCTTGAAGCTAAATCAAGATTTAGCTTGAGGAACACATTTGCACTTTTGACTTTTGGAGAGCTCTAGTTCTAGAGAGAGAAACTAGAGAGAGAAAGTGTCCAAGTGATTCAAGGTTCATTGTACGTTTCAGATATATCAATAGAATCACAATTATATTACGTCTTGTGTGTTTCGGTCACGTTCGTGTATGGATTCCGCACATGTCACGTTCGTTTAGCAATCCTATCGGAGTCAAACCGGTCCTAACAACATGTGACACGACATAGGAAGTCACCAAAGCTTAGGCATTTAATTGGTATATTCTGAGACACAAAAGCACTACTCGATTCTCGCCCTCACCGAGAGTGTGGCTGCCCGGCACCCGTTAGATCTAACCTTTTGTTCTGCGGTCTAGGTATATTGTTGATTAATGGTGCTTATGGTACCCTATTCGTGACACGATTTCTCGTATCATTTCTCATAACGAATCATACTTGGTTCTCGTCCTCACCAAGTGCGTTTCTCGTATTCTTATATCTCGTCACACTTGGTTCTCGTCCTCACCAAGGGTGCTTCTAGTTATCATACCATTTATAAACATAGTAATATTTGTACATGTATTTCACCCCCGAAGTTATAAAACTGAAAACAGTTAAAAGAAAAGGGGGAGCATGAACTCACAACTTTGCGTTCCTTGCGTCGTAAACTTCACCGGATTTGCTTAATTAACGTCGTAACCTATACGCGTTTTCTTAACGTTAGTCACTAGACTTGTGTCGCACAAGTACTGTCACTCTCTTTTGTGTATATATTCTTGTGTTAAAAATATTTTATATTTTTAACTAAGTGTCTTACTTATATTATTTTCTCAAAAATAAATATAAGCGTTTTGTATTTTGCACTTTGCACCCAAATTATGTATCTTGTATGTTGTATGTGTATTTTGTGTTTATACTTCTCATGAGTATTTTAGTGTATTTTTAAGTCTTAATACACTAGCACGTATAACACATACTATATACACTTAGCACAGAAGTTGGTGATCAAATAATATATATTTTTCTCTCAAAATATACATACTTATATTCATTTTTATTCTTGAAGAAATCCTCATTTCTTATTACCAAAAATTAGGGAAACCTTGGTAATACTTTTAAATACATTTTTAGGGAATAAGTTTCTCAAAAACTTATATTTTTCTAAGTGTCAAAGTTTATAAAAATTTTGACAGAGTTTACCCTAAAAATGGAGGTTTCCCATGTTTTCAAAACATGTGTTTATTTTCTTTTAATCGTCAACAATCATCAACAACAATTATCAACAATAATCATCAACAATAATCACTAATTTCTCCATTTCATGAACTTGAATATTTACAAAAATGTGTAGTAACTTACTAGCACATTTAGTAAGTCTTGTTATCTTTAAAAATAAGTTTAATTTCTTAAAAACTTTATTTTTAAAGATCTTGAAGTTTCACAACTTCTAGTCATGATTTACCAAAAATATTTCTTGTTAAATTTTTCTTGTGACACAAGTGTTTACACACTTGTTTATTTACTAAAATGCTTTTAGTTTATGTAAGGTTCGGGTTTAAAACAAGACTTGTATATTTTACTTGGTTCTTCCGAAAAACCACTTGTAGATCTTTAGATCTACATGTTTAGAGTCTTATTTTACAAGAAAATTTATATTTACACAAGTTCATGTTTCATGGATGGAAAGTTTCATCATCTTCCATAACTTTAGCACTAACATACTACTAGTTCATGTTCTTGAACATAACCTAGTATGGTTAGATGATGATCTATCCCACTTCTAGTAACAAACAACATCAAATAATAACAACCATACAAGATTCACATGATTTACACACGTATCTACTCTTTATCCAACTAGTTTATCTTTCTTTCAAGACTTTTAGTTTTGATCTTGTGTGTTCTTGAGTTTTAACCGTTAAATCACCTATTATCCACTTTAAAGAAGAACAAGAGGATGTTTTAGAACACTTACTACTAGCTCAAGGCTAGGGAAGTTCAAGAGTGCAAATGAGGTGGATAAAAGCAAATGGTGAAGGTCCTTCAAGATCCGCTTGCACCGAGCTTCGTTAGTGACCTTCTTACACCTCAATATCACCTTGGAATGGATGGGTGTGGATCAAAAATGAAAGTTTGTGTGTGTGTAGTTGACGCCGTAGCCAAGGAAGAAGGAAGGATGGAGTTTTGGTGTTGGTTCTAAGCGAAGATGAGAAGTGGTAAGGTCTTGTGGTTTATAAGAAGATTTTCCAACAAGTGTTTACCTTTAGGTTAATGTGTTCCTCTTTCATCCAACATGATCCAATAAATAAATGGAAGAAATCATGGGGTGTCCCCACTCACACACAACCGGTTATTGGGGGGGGGGGGTCCTAGTTCCATCCTAAATGTTACTTACACTATCTAGTTACATGTTAAGTATTAGATTTAGTGTTTAAGTATGTTAAGTAATATATAGTGTGTTAGAGTATTCGGGGACCCTAACTAGCTTAGAAAAAAAAATAAAAACAATGCTTCTAGCATTATTTTGGTGTTCCGTGTATTATCCGGTTGTTCGGTTAGACACCGTTTCGTTAAAGTGCTAAATTACACTTTTTAGTGTCTTTTAAGTACCCTTTTGTACCCTTTTCAGTTCCCGGCACTTAGGGAAGTATTCTGAATGATAAAACGTAATTTTTGCATGATAATTATACGTTTAAATGCTGATTTGAGCTGAATTTACTAAAATTCTGCATTTAAAGTGCGTTTCGGGTGCTTTTTAGTGCGTATTTTTGCTTTGGTATGTCTAGATATTAAACCCTTGTATATACTCTTGGGTTTTAATGTATTCTTGTTGTTGGACCTACACCTAGGCCTCAATTCTAATGTCTGACTGCTTTCTGCAGTTCTGTTGACACAGTGTGTCTTACCGGTGAGTTTACTAGTATTTCTGACGCAACGCTCTCGTTTATGCATAAAGCAATATTTTGTAGTGTACAACGTGCATGAATTCACTTGTTTAATCATGTGTTCAGACATTACTGACAATTAAGCACATAATTGCAGTCATTAAATAATAATTAAAGTGTACGGAAATTACCGGTTTGTGCCAGTTGTCACATAATAGCTACTATACAAAATGGTAAACAGTCTGCGAAGGTATCCGTGACTACCTCATTATCTTCAAAAGATTTGTGATCGCATCATCAAATCTATTCTCTGAAGCCCCCAACGGTGTCCCCGAACAACCCGTATTTGTCGTTAAAATCTCGAAAAAATTTTCAATCACCAATTTTTTTCTAGACACTCGTCTCGTCACTACGATCAAAAAATGTCTTTAGAACGAATATAGGCTAGTTCATTCGTACGGATGCAGTAGGTTCATTCGTACAAATGAGATGATTTTAGAACGAATATAGGCTAGTTCGTGCGAAGGTAGTTACTTCCGTGCGGACGTACTTCTTTCGTGCGAATGTGGTCTCGTCCGTTCGAACGCTGCTGATTCAATTTTTCGATCCAAAATCTTTATTTCTTCGAATTTCATGATGATTCTTTCATAGACATGGTCGAAATTCATTTCTAAATAATCCTATGGTTTTAATTTTTCTTTTTGTCCGTGAATTAACCATTTATTTGATGTTTTACATCTAAAACCCATAACTCATGAGTGTAGGTGATTCAATCAACTGTTAGATCGATTGAATCGGTACCGTAGCTCTGATACAATTGAGAGTCCAGAATCCGGCAGGTTTAGATGGAAGTTTGGGTAGAAAAGAACTAATTTGGTAGAACTAAGAACAGAGTAGAAGCAGAAGGATTGTATTCATACCGAAATAGTATACATCTTTTAAAAGTTGGAAAAACAAATTTCTCCAGCATTTCCCCTCTGGGAACTCCAAAACTTAACAAATGAAGAATACACGAACCTATTTATAGGCATGTACATTCGCATGGACAAGTGGACTACATTCGTGTGAACTAGCTTATCCTTCCGGATGTGTTTATTCGTGCGGATGTAGTTACATCCGTACGAACCTCTCTTGTCCTCTCCAAAGTCATGTGTTCGTATCTCAACTATACAATATTCAACACACGTTCTATCTTGCATATTCGTATAGTGGCGAACACACATGATATGCACTAACAGGGATGCGAATACCTTTGACTTGATCGGAAATTTGTTTGGAAGAGTTATCACCCCGTCTCAAGCTTCCGTCCATGATGGAAATTTATCGTATGATAGAGTGGGCTTTCTCACTAGAGGAACAACGAAGATATGTGAATAAGTGGCAGTAAAATGGAAAGATGTTATGTACAGGGTGGTCGTTGAGGAAGATCCGACGCCTTTGTCGGCAGACTTTCTTGTTCGTGGAGGAGAAGAGGTAAAATCTGGCAGCTCGTCTGCCGGTAACAGTCGGAATGTGAAGGGGTTTGATCGAAAGTCGAACGGGTTTCGAATGGGGATTTCCAAAAGTCATGTCTCAGGCTCGGAGATGGCCGCAAATTTCAAAGGGAGCAGAGAGTTGTGTGGTAACCAAAGGTTGCCAGACAGGGAGGGAGACATAGAGTCACCTACTTTTCTCATGGAGGTGCATGGGGATTTGGATAAGGTACCTTATGCTAACCGTGAAGAAACCACTAGTACCAAGGAAGGATCCACCATGCAGTCCTCGGAATTTGTGGGGGAAATCCCACCCAACATTGAAGTGTTCGATACAGGTAATGGGCAAGTCTTGGTAGATAATCTGGGCCATAGTTTTACAGCTAATAATAAAAGTAAAAAAGGTGAAAATAGTGGATCTTCATGGCCCAATCTATTAAATCCCATTAGTCCCAAGTTCAAAAGGGGTTTCTACTGGACCTAAATATGGAGCCATCGAATATAAAAGGGGATAGGGCCAAAAAAGCAAGCAACTGGAAGACACGGTTTATAAGGTAGTTGAATTTAGTAACCAATTTCTTGAAGATTGGATAAGCGCGGAGGTCGATTATGATAATTCCTCTTCTGTTACCCAAAGCTTCTCAGTAGATGGCCCTGGATTATCGGATGCACGACTGATTGATAAAATCCAGCAACCTATGGGAGTTGGGAATATTGTCGGGATTATCACCGATGGTTTGGAAGACCAAGTTGAAGACTTAATCAGGGGTGAGGATGAACAAAGAGTTTACCCATGAATTGCTTAACTGTAAACATAAGAGGGGCCAATAGAAGGTCGAAATCGAGCTTTGCGAAGAACCTAGTTTGTTTGAACTTTGAAACGTGAGCGTAATCACGATGGTTAAGTCCCTTGTGACTATACCTACTGATTACCACGTTGATTAGTCTAAGTGACGAGTCAAAGTTTCGGTCAAAATACATGTTTATGCGTATTTTGCAACGAAGCTATTTTGGGTATCAAAACACTTTGTTTTGATATCAAACTTGTTTTCTAAGTTAGTTAGACATGTTTTAACATGTTTAACTCGTCACTTTTAGTCTAGTGCTTGTTTAGGGTCGTAAATCAAGCGGTCTTGACAACCGCTTAGACTTTCGAACTCGACCCGTTTGGTCGATCATTAGGATCCGACCAAACATATATTGTGACCATAGTTATATAGGGAATAACCCTCCGAGGTTATACCTTATGGTCACTTAGTTTAATTAATTGTATGATAGGTAGTTTATATACCTTAGGAAAATGACCAAAATGCCCTTTTCACGCATAATTGGATTTTAAGCATATGTAACCTAACCTTTGTCACTTAAACTGATTATGCAACATACTTAAACATGTTAGGGCATATAATACTTGTCATAGGACTAGTTAGGCGTCTCGAACGCGCTTTTGCGCGAACGACGCGTTAAAGTAGTACCTTAATGGGTCGTAACGGGTCGTAAGCACTTAGGATAGGTTACGATTTAGAATGTAGGCTTTGTTAAACCATATCACATGAGTTCCAATACTCATTTGGTTTACGAGACCTCATTCTACCCGATCTCCCAATTTAGGTGTCCATTTATTAACATAGTGATCCGATACTAGGTACCACTTGATACCTTGATTGCCCGAGCTTGTTAGTTCACTTTAATCAAGGATACCTGCAATTCAATGTGGGTACATAGTTCCCCTATTTTACTGTTTTCAAACATTTTTGGGGTGATACACATGTACCTACTTGTTACTTTCTGTGTTTTTCGTGCTTTCATGACATATACTTGCTATGTTCATTAGTACGCAAATAATACATGATTTCCATTATGTTTTGCTATGTATGTTTACTTAGCATGCTAGCACATTGAATTACATTACATTCCTACTTGGTTTGTTTACTTAGCATACATTTTCACATGATATTGCACCTATGGGATTGAGTAAATTCTTTTATTCACCATACATAACATTAAACACGAACCACTGGAACTATTGAACTATTTGAACCACTGGAACTACTTGATCTATGTGAACTATTTGAACTATTTGAACCACTGGAACTATTTGATCTATGTGAACTATTTGATCTATGGAAAGATTGAGTTATGGTAAATGTTTTAAATAACGAGGCGTATGTAATATGGTAAAAGCATGGTGGATATGCCGCTGGTACTTCCTATATATAAGTGCTTTTATGATATTACATATCATAGCGTTATCTAAACCACTTTGACAGAAACAAAGACATGATACATTTATACAAATGACATATCTTATACAAACTTATTTTTACTTGGTTATTTATTTAACCATGTATTATTCTTTTATAACATCTGATTTCCTTATCGAATTTCATAAGATTTTATAAAAGAAAACGTTATACAAGATTCATGACTATCTTTTGTTTAAACACTTCTTTTTACTTACAAGTCATGAATCCTACAACAACGAAACCTATGTATCTCACAGGAATTTTTATGCTGACGTACCTATTTTCACATGTGTTTTAGGAGCTATTGCATGATGATGTTCGTGACACACTTAGGCGGACTTGGGCCTTAGTGACTTAAAACTATGAAAGACAGTTTAATTTATGTTATATCCCTGTAAATTTATAGTCAATATAAACACTTTTATTAATGAAATCAAACTTTAAATTCCATGCGTTGTGAAACAATGATTCTGTTACGACACTCCCCGATAAGAAGAAACATGATGTGGGTTTCATGGTGATCTAAGAAACTAAAATAGCTACGCTTCCTGACAAAAAGCCAAAGAGTTTTGGGATTGCTCTAGCATGGATTATGCGGTTGTTGATGCGTGTGGCAAGTCAGGAGGGCTGTTGTGCATACGGAACACTTGTCTGATCAAGAAAAATTCCATAGTTCTAAACCAAAATTTCATTGCTGTTAGAGGATCTACTATGGGTGAATATGTGGATTTTTTTTTGTAAACGTATACGCTCCAAACAATGTGGTTAGAAGAAAAGCCTTGTGGGAAGAATTCATTCTGCTCAAAAACTCTAAAGAGGGTTGTTATGTCTTTTCAGGAGACTTCAATGAAGTTCGACAGAGCCAGGATCGGTTGAACTCTAACATTGACCCTAACAGTGCAGTGGCGTTCAATCAATTCATTTGGTTGGCGGGTTCATCAGAATTCAACATGGTGGGGCAGGGCACACATATGTGTCTAATGATGGATCAAATAGCAGCAAACTTGACTGAATCTTGGTGTGTGACAATTTTATTGATAGGTGGCCGAATGCAAAAGTCTTAGCTTTTATGAGAGAGAAATCTGACCATAGACTGATCCTTCTTTTGGTGATGAGTGAAGATTTTGGCCCAACCCCATTCAGGTTCTTTAACAGTTAGCTGGAAGACCCTAGTCTCAATAACGTGGTGGCTAGTAGTATGCAAGCATTAGTAATCGGTAATACAAAAAGGGTGCAAATGGCTGAGAGGCTTAAGTTGCTTAAAAATATGATAGAGGAGGGGGGTCGAACAAGAAGATTGAAGAATTAAAGGCGGTCACTGATGCTGAGTCCTTAGTGAATGACATGGAAATTACTGTCGAATCCAGACCTCTCTCTAATGGCTGAAAAACAAAGAAGGTTAAATGTTCGAGACATGGATTTTCAACAAAAATCTAAGGCTGGATGGTTGAGGTTTGTGACGAGAACTCTAAGATATTTCACAAAATCATGAATAACCAGATTGTTAAGAATAGAATTAATGGGCTTATAGTGAATGGAAAATGGGAAACTGATCTGGGTGTTATAAAATCTGTATTTAAATCCTTCTTTGAGATGAAGATTAAAGAACCTATTAGTAGGAGGCCAAGAATGCGGTGTGATGGATTCAAAAAACTCATCGAGGATCAAGCAAACTCACCGATATTGCCTTTTACCAAGGAGAAGATAAAGGCAATTATCTGGGAGGTAGGGGGAGCCAAGGCTCCCGGTCCTGATGGATTCACATATGGCTTCATTCGTAAATATTGGGCCATTTGGGACCCGTGATTTTTGATCTTATGACTGAATTCTTTATACGTGGTTCGCTATAAAGGAAGTGGGGCATCTTTTATCTCTTTAATCCCAAAGATTGATGACCCTAGGCTTCCAGAGGACTTTCGCCCAATTTCACTTATTGGAGTAGTTCAAAAGTTAATTTCTAAGGTGCTTATGAATAGGTTGGCAAATTTGGTGGATTCTATTATATCTAATACACAATCAACCTTTGTGGCTAGGAGAAACATAGTGGATGGCCCACTTATTCTCAACAAGTTGTATAGTTGGTCAAAGAAAGAAAAAGTTAACGTTGCCTTTTTCAAAGTAGACTTCGAGAAGGCCTATGACTATCTTAACTAGAAGTTTCTCATTATGATCACGAACCACATGGGATTCCCTGCCAAGTGGAGATGTTGGATATTGGGTGTTCTTTATACGGGCTCAGCCTCTATTTTAATCAATGGGTCCCCGTCTTCTGATTTTCCTCTTGAGAGAGGTTTATGACAAGGGGATCCGATCTCCTCTTTCTTGTTTATAATGGCCATTGAAGCCCTAGATGTCATGATGTCAAAAAATAGTGAATGCTGGTATTTTCATGGGAATTCAACTACCGAGGGGAGGCCCTATGTTATCACATTTATTCTATGTAGATGATGTTGTGTTTGTGGGCGAAGGAAGTACATCCAACCTTAAAAATTTGAGCAGAATTATTTGGTGCTTTTACATGCTTTCAGGGCTGAAGATTAGTTTCCCTAAGAGTAAAATCCATGGTGTGTGCTTGGATGATCAGGTTGTGCTTTCAACAGCCTCTATCCTAAACTGTGCAGCAAGTACCTTCCCATTCCCCTATCTGGGGATGTTCGTAGGTGCTAACTTAAATAGAATAGCCAATTGGAAACAAGTAGTAGACCGTCTTAATTCCAGATTAGCTAAATGGAAAGTGAAGTGCATGTCTTTTGATGGAAGGTTGACACTTATAAAGGCGGTATTAGGGAGCCTCCCTACTTATTTCATGTTCCTATATAAAGCTCCGGAGAAGGTAATTAACACTCTAGAAGGCATTCGTAAAAAAATCTTATGGGGTGGAGTTGATGTAACACGAAAGATTCGTTGGGTTGGGAGAAGAAAGTGGTAGCTGCAAAACAAATTGGTGGCCTTGGGATTTGGGGTTTAAAGACGGCAAACCTAGCTCTACTATTAAAATGGTGGTGGAGGCTTAGATCTAATGCTGAATAGCTTTGGGCTCAAGTTATTCTCTCTATTCATGGAAATAAGTGGAGCAATAGCGTGGTGCCGGTCAATAATTATTTCACTGGTGTCTGGAAAAAGATATACAAGGTGGAGAAGGAGTTTTCTAAGATTAATATTCATGTTAAACATAAGTTGTTTTGCTCAATGGGAAAGGGGGATAAAACTCTATTTTGGAGAGAAGCATGTCTAACCTCAGTTCCCTTGAAGATTATGTACACTAGACTATTTAAATTGGTGAAGAATTCAAATGCAAAAGTTTTAAGGTGCTATAACAAGGAGGATGGGGAAATCTTCTAGAGTATGGAATGGGTCACTTACCCTCAAAGACCAGAGACATAGTCTGAGTTGATAAGCTTGTTTGCTAAGCTAAAAGACTCTCATGTACTTGACTCAGATGATGTATGGGGTTGGGGGTCCGCAAATAATTCAGAATTCTCAGTTAAATTAGTTCGTGAAGATCTATACTCATCTCCTTCTTTGGCCCGTAATGGTCTGCTAATGAGGTGGTGTAATTGGGCCACTCCTAGGGCAAACTTATTTGTATGGAGAACTATGGAGGGTAGGATTCCAATGTGTAATGAACTGCAGAAAAGGGGAGTCATGGTTCAAAACTGTTTGGATCTGAGTTTGGATTGTTTGTGAATGTTTAATATGAACAATGAAAGATGATAACAGTAATGGAAATAATGCAGCGAAAGAACAAACATTAAATCACAAACAATGGAAGATTTGCTTTCATCATGATACTTTAATAGAAAGATTGTAAAATACAATAGTTCACGTATGCATGAATTACAAACTCCCCCTCATCCTAAGATCACTCTGATTTGCTCGTACAAAATATCACGGTGAAGTGATCAATAGAACAACACATGCACTATTCTATTTATAGTACAATGCAAACATTTGTAGCCTCTTGGGTGACGTCACCTAGACAATGACATCTAACAACTTCTAACAACCTCTAATATCTTCTAATACTAAAACACTGTAACATTGAAAACACTGTTATACATCATCTGTTGATTCATCATCTGTTGAGCCTTATCCTCTGTTGAGCCTCAGCAGATCTTGCTTCATCAGACTTTAGTCTTCAACAGTGGAGGGTGATCAGACTTTTGCTATTTAACATACTTTAGTCTTCAACAGTGGTTCACATTAGCAGACCTTATAAACAGCAGACTTTAGCTTTAGCAGACCTTTGGTTGTAGCAGATATTGATGCCTTTGCCATTGGGAGGATTATATTCTTCAAATCACTGTTATTGTTAATCAGTTGATTATAGATTATTTTGGCTTTCAATCATCTGTTCTTTTGGCGGAGTCCACATGATGCAAAAAAAAACACAATGTGCCCAAGATGCGGATATAAGCAAGAGTCCGTTGATCACTTACTCATTTCCTATATCTCGGCAAGAGCAATTTGGTGATTGGTTGGGGTTTAGATAAAAGTCACGGAGATCACTACTTGTAACACTGTAAAGGAGGTTCTAAAAGTGACACATGATTTACATCTAAGAAGCTTAAGAAGGTGATAAACTGCATTGTCTTGACATCCATGTGGAACATTTGGCTGAGCAGAAATGATATTGTGTTTAAAGGCAGAAGGCTGACGAATTATAGGGTGTTCGAAAAAATCAAAGAAGATACTTTCTTGTTGATGAGGTATTAAGCTTGTATGGCTAACGTAACAGTGGATGCGTGGGATAAAATATTTTGATATAACATCAGCTGGCATAATGCTTTTTTGGAGTTGTTTTAGGTTGTAGATTTTTTTCACTATTTTTTTTTCTGCTAGCCCTTGCTAGTTGATGTTGTTGTTTTCTGGCTTGTTGAACGAATTTTGTTTTCTTGGTTGTTCAAAAAATGGTCTAATTACCAAGCGAAGGCTTATGCATATAAGAGTACATATCAAATATTTAAGGATATAAAATAATCGACCATACATATTGTGTGTATGGAACTTGAAGCACATACATTTGATCTTACAACGATGAAGGTGAAATGGAAACAACAACTTTTTTCTGAGTGACGGGCCACAAGTGAGGGGACACCCTAATTTTATATCTTTTTGTTTTTCCACGAATGTAAAGATTGCAAACTAAGGTCTAGGGGATTTTTCCGCCTACTTGAACACATGCAAAGCACCCACCTCAAGACAGAAAACCAAAGGCTATCTTTGAAGGAGGCTATCTCTAAGGACTTGTATCTTGTTTTAGATGCTGGGAAAGTTCTTAGGGCATGGATAAATGGTTATGTGGAAGGTGCATCGTGATGCATGCACTCAGTAGGGGGTGTAAGCATGATGATGAGGTCGTGTTGTTCGCCATGGTCTCGGGGGATGTTGAAGATTTCATTATTGGGATCCGGAAACCATGTCAAATGGTGGTTAACACAAACCCACGTCCCCAGCATGGATTAGTGGTGATGTTAACCAACTCGAGCGTGTTTTTCCCCTCCCTATTCAGACTGTTAAAAGCATTCCCCCCAGTTGTCGGCTGGTGTTTGCTCAGGTTTTAATAGGCGCATTGCACAAAGTGGTGGTGTCGCCAGGATCAGTCGACAATTGGGTCCATTTGCTTTTGCTACCGCGTTGTAGCTTGCGGGTGGTCAGACCATCCTCCAGACAAGAGCAGAGATCAGGGAACAGGAAATCTCTACAGTGTATTAACAACTTGCACGCGCTTGTAGATTGGAAAAATGGGTCTGGGTTTGGTGATTTGGTCTCTTCCCTATTGGATAGCATGGGGGAGATGGGGGCTCCTAGGGGAGAATGCAGGAGGGAGGAAGACAAAGAAAGGGAACATAATATTAAGCAATGTCTTGGGAAAGTCAGGGATAAACCATTTCACGACTGCGGTTAAGGTCCTATGCTCTAGCTGAGTTGCCCCTCTAGGTGATTCGATCTTTAAAGTTCTTATTGATAAACACCCAGTGGTGCTGCCCCCATCCTTACCTTCCAACCCTTTAGCCTAACCCACTCTTGTTGTTGATGGGAGTATGTGCTCAAATGTATCTGATCCTTCCCTAAAGGGACGTCTTGTGGTAGAGACGGAATGCGGGCCCAACACCTGTTAGATGCTATTTATGGTGAGGGCTCGGTGACTTCCTCGGGTTTGCTTCGAGCATTACTGAAGTTGTCAACTAATGGCCTGGGGGATCCTGCCCTAAGGTGCTTGCTTAGTTTGTTGCCTCGACCCCCTTTCCCCTTTATTGAAGCCCGATAAAGGAATTCAGCCTATTGTTGTTGGGGGTATCTGGCAAAGGTTGGTTTCCAAGGTGGCGATGAATAAGATCAGGATAGACATGGCCCAGTACTTGGGGGACTTTCAATTTGGGATGGGGACACTAAATGGGGCAGAGGCGGTGCTTCACAGTGCGAACAGGTTACTCAACTTCTTTCATGCAGATGGTTCCTTGGCCTTGCTTACTGTGGACTTCTCCAATGCTTTCAACACGGTCGACCGAACAACCTTCCTCCAAGAGGTTCATCAGTGTTGCCCGTTAATCTATAGGTGGGTCCAATTCCTTTATGCCCACCCTGCTAGGTTGTATGTTTTTAATGGGTGTATTGTGGCTACTACCGGAGTGCAACAAAGAGATCCCTTGGGACCCCTTCTCTTTGCCCTTTTGCTACACCCCCTTATTCTCCGGGTCCAGGACGGCTGTAACCTCCTATTTCATGCTTGGTACAATGATGATGGGATGATTATCGGCAACGCATCTGAGGTTGCTAAGGCCTTAGACATCATCAACGAGGAGGGGCCATCCTGGGGCTTTAGCTAAACATTAAGAAAACAGAGGGTTTAGGGCTGACATACGACGGGCGGAAACTTCAGGGCGCACTTTTCCCGAGAGGGATTGGTAGACCAGAGAGAGGGTTAAGCTCCTTGGTGGAGCTGTTAGTCGTGATCCTAGCTTTATTGGGGAGTTGGCAGGGCGGCAGCCTCGGGGGCGGTGTAACACCCCAAAAATATTAAATGCACATATACGTGAATATATATATATATATGTTTGTATATATAAATAAACCTAGGAATATTTAACCTAGTTAATTAAATGTTACTGAATGATAAAGAATCAAGGGATTCTAACCCATTTTATAAATCTTAAAAGTAGAGGAACCAAAAAAGGGACAAACTTGAAACAGGTTTAATAAATAGAAATTTTAAACATTAAACACACACTTGTGTGTGTTCTCCAGTTCGACTAAAACCTAGAGCAAACAGAGCTCTTCTCCTAAAACCCTAAATTCACCAAATACTCTCAAAATCAAAGAAGGAAACAAATTTGTAATCAATTCCAAGCTAAATTTGTGATCACTATAGTTAGGAGATCACAAGGTATGTTTAATTTTGATATTTGGTGATGTTTTCATTGTCATGAACTTTCATAAATGAAATTCTTGAATGAATGTTTGATGTTATGGCAAAATTGATATGATTACAAGTCTAGGAACAAACCCTAGATAAGAATTTAGTGATTTTGTGTCATAACTTAGTGAATTGATGATTAACCATATATGTGCTATATGGGTTTTATGAATAAAAGAATGAACACTTGAATTATAATAATGAATTGGTGTTATTTGATTGTTAGGATACCACTCTAGGTGTTGTTTATACATACTAGACATATGATTATGAAAATGATGATTTAGCATGGTTAAATGATTAACCATGAACTTGATAATGTTAGTAAAATAATCTCGCCCATAAGATGTCCGACAAAATGTCTAAATGATTTTTAAATATTGAAAAATATGAAAGGATCGCTTAATTGAATAGATAGACACATTTACTGTTAAATATTGAAACATGAGTTCTAAACGATAAATTCGAATTGAACTCTATAGGAAAATTGGGTGAATCGTCGAGTGGTCAAGGCAGAATGTAAACTCGCTTAAAGGGAAAGCTTTAAAGGTACGCGCCTATATGCTTCGTAGATTTTTGTTAGTATTTTTATGTCTATTTACGTTGAATGACAAATGAAATGTTATGAAGTTCGGTTATTGAAACGGTGGAGTCCATATGAATAAACCAAAAGGATTAATTAGAATCTAGCGATAAGTTAGAATATAAAACTGATGGATTTCACTATAATATTCAAACGGGTCAAAATGACTCGAATAATGAAGGTTTGGTAGTATGAAATCGACGGATTTGACTAATAAAACCAAATGGGTTAAAATAACCAAAGTAATGAAACTTTGGTTATATAAAAGCGATGGATGTCGCTATGAAAGATAAACGGGTCAAATTGATGTCTTGATGTAAACCGGGAAGGTTGCACGATTAAAGACTTCAAAATGATACCCGAATTATGAAACGAAAGTCAATATAAACGTTAACCGAGAATCGGGAACGCGGAATACAAGTCAAGTACTCAGGAGTTGAGTATGACTAAAAGATACGCAATTCCATATAAGGGATTCGTGATAAGTTCGTTCAACTAGTTATAGTTGAACGGGTCAAATAAACGACACACATATAGGTACCCGGTGCATAAATGTCACGGATAAAGCCCCGGAAATTTAGAAATATTCATATATATCAATCTCATACAAATTTGAAGTAATAAACCAAGTTTGTTCTTTAAAAATCTAAACGGGTCAATAAATTGGAAATAAATCTAAAGCCTTGAGTTTAAAGGTATGAATTTTTTTAATCTGGATATTAGATTTTTACTCCATACTATGGAGGAACGAATTACGATCACGTAGGAAGAAATGAGATGTAAATCGGATCAAAACTTAGAGAGCTTTGTCCGTTTAGGCGAAAATTGAGTTTGCTGAAAAATCTGTAGCTGCATTTCAAAACTTTCTAGACATTTTAGGGTGTCGCGTCACACGATGAGGATGACCCTCTATGGTCACGGCCCACCACGAGTGTCGCAATATGCGACGGTTAATCCAAATCCCGTCCAGCACGCGACGGGTTTCAAAACCAGCAAAATCTGCTGTGATGTTTATTTTGCGTTGCGTGCTCGTTTTAATATGTTATAAACTTTCCTGACTGACGTTTATGACCATTTTGATTATAGGTAACTAAGAAAATCTTTTGGATGGCGATCAAGCTTGCACGAGAACCGAACACACATTCAATTGAAGCTTCCGCGTCTATATTAGTTACTGTTGTTACTAAACACTTGTGTAATACTTTTATAAGCATAGTTTGAATGTTTTGAACTCCATGTAAACGTCATTACGCCGATGTTTTTTGAAAAACGGTATTTTGATACATATATATATATATATATATATATATATGCACAATATATTATATGAAATATTCAATGTTTTGTAAGGGTATTACAAGTTGGTATCAGAGCCTAAGGTTTAAGACAAATGTGTTCGGTTCAAGGCTTGATCAAGACATCCGGTATAAATTAATTATAAATGAGTTTAGATTAAAAAATTGAAATGAAGTAAATGATATAAAAGTGTATGGGAGGAGTGTATTAATATGCTCGAACCCGGGAAATACACTAAGTATAAAAGGTAAGACAAATTATATACTTGACCAAACTGAAAAAGAATAACACATCACTTATGATTAAGTGTGTGGGGTATAAATTCCCATACAATGAAATGGAAATGAATTGAATAAGTTATTAGTTAACCATTATGGACATTTTAGTTAAAGAAATGTCTGATGCAACCGGAGGTGATATAGCATCTCACCTAACTGAAGAGATGCAAGATAAAATTTCCAAGGAGGTCGGAAAGGCTTTAGAAGCTAGTCTACCGCAGATTCATCGATAGACTACAAACCACAATCTTATTGGTGTTGGATGATAAGATGTGTGAACTGAAAGAGAATCTCATGCAAGAAAAAGACAAGGGTAAAATGAAAGTATGTCCATATGATAAGTTTCTGGCATGTAAACCCCCAATCTATAATGATGAAGTTGATCCGATCGTGTGTCAACGATGGATTAGCGACATAGAAGGGGTTTTCTAAAGAACACATTGTGATGAGACCGACTTCGTGGCGTACGGGACCAGTCAATTAAGAGGTCAGGTGAAAGATTGGTGGGATGATCTTAAAAAGGAACAAGGAATCGAGGCCATGAGAACCACGTTGTGGGAGGAATGCAAAGCACCGTTCCTCAGACATCATAGCCCAAAAGCCGTAATCAACAAGATCAAAGAAGAATTTATTCATCTAAGATAGAGGGGCGAGTCAATACACAAGATTACTAGAGTGTTTCTAGACAAGCTCAGATTTTGTGATGAGCTAGTTCAAACAGAAGAACAGAAGATCTACTATTAGTACTACATGTTAAGTGCGGAGTATCGGGAGTTTATGGCTCCCTCAAAATACGGACATCTTACGGAGATCGTAAACGCCGCACGGGAAAGAGAGATCGAACTAAAGAAACAAATTGAAAGAGACGAAAGGAGGGTGTTGGATGTGAATCCAAACCCCACAAAGAAGCAAAAGCCTAACGAAATTCCGAAGAAAGGAATCATTAAAGGGGGTTACTTCAGTGCAAGATATATGGGAAAGCTCATAAGGGCGAATGCTATTTTAAGAACAACCATGTCCTATTTGCGGGAAAGTGGGACACGTGGTTGCTAATTGCCCAGGAAAAGTGTCGGTGTGCTATAAATGCTATAAACCGGGGAATAAGAAGTTCGAGTGCCTGGAGTTAGTTGGAAACAGAGAAACAACCGACACGAAGTCCGAAACCCCAAAGTTAAGGGCAAGGTCTTTCCACGTAACGGCCATAGAGGCCAAAGTAGAACCTGATGTGGTTTCAGGTACATTTCTTGTAAATTCAATTCCAGCACGAATTTTATTTGATACGGGTGCAAATAGATCGTTTGTAGGATTGTTTTCTGACCCAAACGAGTCGTTCAGAAGAGTTTTTCCTCAATACGAGAGGCGGAAACAAACATATCGAGTTAATTCAACTAGAATATCACTTTAAACTGTCTTTTGATTGATTTGACAACGTTTTACAGCGAGTAGACACTTCGGCAGCACTTCGGCTCTCAAACCGGAAAGTTACAAATGACAAGGCATCAAAGGTATTTATAGGAGAGCTAATTTCGCATGGAATAGCCCAAGCGAAATTAGTTTCATACGAAATCTAATTTCGTGTGAAATTACCACTTAATTTCATACGAAATAACCTATGTGTGCCCTGATCTATCTATTCTGATACTAGACTCGATACAAGACGAAGTCGACAGACGAATGCACCAACAGACTCCCCCTCGAATGTTGACAAAGTCTTCAGTGTCTAGTCTTCGAAATCTTCAGTCTTTATCAGTCTTCCTGACCACTTCCGAAGTATATAACAATGTAAAACATCCTCAAACTTTCTTTTCTCTTTATCTCCAGGATCTCAATCTGGCTCTAATATTTCTCTAATTCTCTTGATCAGATCTCTTGATTCCTTAAGTTTGTCACAGGTTCAGGAACGTCTCCTGGCTCTCTGTAGCCACAGAATCTGAAACCTGGCTATCCTACAAACATCTCTACCTCACAATAAATTTCACAAATTTAAAATTTTATAAATTTATATATCACTTGCAGGTATTAATCAATCAAAAATTTTACAATGTTAATCTCTGATGAACCACTTGTAAAAAAAATAACATTTTTCTTTTCAAATTCTTTTCTCGATTCAAACAGACTCCCCCTCACTGGTTGTCTATCATGTCTAGCACTTGAAATTTTGAAAATCAGCTCTTCAACATCAGTTGTCTAAAATCTTTTTGAATTTTTCAAAATTTATGCTAAAACACTCCGAAAATCTTTTTGAATTTTTAAACTTGAAATAAAATGCAATAAAGAAATATTTACAAACAATATTTTTGTGAGTTTGCGTAAGAGGATCATATCTGTTTATGACAAATCACTAACACCCTTAAGCTTTAAACATTTTAAGTTCTAAACGATTCACTTAGATTGTCAGTATACTGATCCACTTAAATTTTCACACAAATTTCAACTGTTTCGAGATACGAGATTAATGTTTTAAGAGACTTAAACTTATTTGCGTGTCCCACCTCAGAATATACTCCCGTATCCAGATCCCAATATTCAGTCTTACAGGTGAGTATACCTAGATGATATCTGTAAACGGTTAAATGCGAGGGCCATGAGAGCTCAGACTTTTGCTTCCGCAAAATCAAAGAGATGATGGCTTCGACTTTTGGTGTGTTCCCTTTATAGAATCTTTTCTTCAACAGCACATGATTAGCATTTTTCAAAGTTTCATCATTTTTTGTACTGAGGGTGGTGCTATATTTCAAGCAAGAGAAAAGTATTATACGGGGACTAGGCCATTGCTTCCGCAAAATCAGAAGTCCTGGGATAATACCCCAGATATCACTGAGTATAAAGACCTAGTATCTCAGAAAGAGGGACCTTTCAAACAAGATTTCGGGGGTTACCCATATATCCGAGAGATGTTACCCACGAAATAATAAGTTTGAAATTTAGATTTATATCTCATCACAATCTACTAAATGTGTAAAAACCTACTGGCACATCATCAGTGAGACCGTTTATCACATTTTAACTTTCCAATTCTTTAGCATGCTGTGATCGTCCACTGATGTACTATCATTTCCTCTTTTATACAACAAAACTCATTTTTCATTTTATCATGTTTTTGACTTTTTCAAATTTTCTAATGTTTTTAGATTTTCTGAAATAATTTCTTACTCCCCCTAAAATGCAAAATCATTTAAAAAAATTTGAAAACAAACTGTACAAATAAAGTGACAACTGTTGTCGAATTACTTCAATTCGCCATCCTCTTGGCATAAACAATTAGAACTCCCCCTTACAACAAACTATTTTCCCATTGTGATTTCAAAACACTTAAGTTTATTTTAATCAAATGATTTTTCCGGAAAATTAGTTTTGTTGATTTTACCACTTGTAGGAATGGAGTTTAGATCATCACTTTGTTTTCTCAACCACTTGAATGAAAGTTAAATCAAGTTCAACTTAATGACCTTGATTTTCCTTTTGAAATTGAAAACCTTCTTCAACCACTTTTAGGTTCACTTACCAACCATACCATTTGTAAATCAAAATATAACAATTTTAAGAACAACTACCACTTGTAGGTCGAAATTTCACAGTTGTGAATTTCTCAAGAAAGATGCCGATTCCTGCTCCATGATTACCAACTTGGAAGCTCCGGCAAGTCAGGTTTTCAATCATAATAGGTTCCATCCCAGTCACAAACCTGGGATGACCCATCTTTACTTGATTTCTTCGTTTTCTTCTCATAAAATTCCTTTACCCCTTTGACCTTCCCATCAACCATTTTTCCAAAAATATTTTGAACTGTGGGGTTAAAGGCTTTTTCAATATCAAATTCTTTCTTTTCAGAGAAAAATTGATTTGAAATCTCAACTTTGCCAACTTTTTGTTTAAAATTTTCATCTCGCAATGGTGGAAATTTTTCATCATCCAATGGCGGAACTGATTTCTCTTCTTTCATCACACCTTGTGGCTCCTCTGATTTTGTGGAATCAGATTCATCACCTGAAAATAGCTCCTCTGATTTTAATAAATCAGAATCATTGCTAGAATTATCATCAGATTTCTTAACAACCCACTTGTGGTTGTCAAGATTTGCTTTTCTCTTGTAAAATCTTTTTGAACATTCACCAACCTCAAACTTCGAATTTTTGAAAACTTTGAATTGTTTAGTTGGTGGTTCATTCTCAACCATCTTTTCTTTCAGTTTAAGAGAAACTCCCTGTTTTGTTTGAATTGCCTTTGGACAATTCCTGGCAATATGACCAATTGTTTTGCATTGAAAACAGGTTCTCGTTTCCTTTTTCTGAGCAACATCCTTCTTCATTTCTTCTTGCTTTTTAGCAAGGAATTCTTTGTTTGTCTGCTTTCTGAACAATTGCTCTTTTTCTTCTTCAGTTGATATTCCTGAAACAAAAACAGTTTTTGGTTTATAAGTTCTTTCATTTTTATGATTTTTTGGTGGAATAAATCAAAGACCTTTCCTTTTGAAATTACCGTTATGGTTTGATTTCTTTTGAAAACCTGAACCAAAACGGTAACCCTTTTTCTTGTTTAACCATTGTTGATCTCTTGAGGTGTACTTTTTAGGTTTTTCAGAAAGATTTACATCTTTTATTTCAGAAATATTAAAATCTGTTAGTTTGAAAACCTTTTTTATCATTTCAGTTTTAACACCTCTTATTGGAAATTCTTCATCAGAATATAATTTGTCAGAATCATTCAAAGTATATGCTACTTTAAATGTTTCATCATTCAAATTAGATTTTGATAACAGAAACTCTTTATTGTAAACCCGTTTGTCCTTTTTTACTGTTGGACTTGACGTTTCAGACTTTGACTCTGAATTTGACTCCAACTTTGACTCCTCGGTTTCATCTTTATCCAACACCTGATCGACCACTTTCTTTATTAACTTGGACTCATGATCAGTATCAGACGATGTAAAAGTGACATCAATATTGTTTGGCAAATTATCCAAAGACTCAGACTCCCACTGTAAGTTGGTTGCCTTTTTTACTCTCTCTGAATTAGGATTTCGTGGAGAATATCCATTTTCAAGCGGGGGTGGACACTTTGTATAACTGAAACCTTGTTTCTTACCAAAGTCATTCACTTCAGTCTTCTTCTTTTCTTCAGATACTTCTTCATCAAATGCCTTCATGCCTTCCACTGTTCGATAAATCCTGTCAATAACATAAGAAGTACATGAGTAACTTTTTAACAATCTATTAACCCTTTCTGTTTCAATTCTTTGAGTTTCTAGTTTTTGTTCCAGAATAGCAAATTTCTCGATGTAATTATTCACCACTTTCTGCTTTGTCATGAAAGCTCCTTGAAGTGTCTTCATGGCTGTTGCTTGTTCACTGCTTGACTGATTGTACTGATTCATTGCTTTGTTGAGAACATCATAAGATTCTTTCAATCTGTTCATGTTATGAATCAAAGTACTGTTTTGCTTCTTCACCGCTTCACAGTTTTCACATTTCACAGAAATCTTTTGTGCATCAACTTCTGTTTCAATTTTGAAAGCTGGAACTTCTTTTACTTTTCTTTTGATCACATGAACTTCTTCATCATCACTGCTGACTTGTTTCTTAGCTTTCTTCTTTTTCTTTTTAACTTTTCCATCATCACTGTCACCCCCTTCCATCATTTTTAAGTGCTCTTCCATTCTCCTTGCATAATAATCATCATCATTATCACTGTCTTCAACAACTCGAGCAACAAATGCTTTAGCCAAGAATTCTTTATCAGGACAATAATCATCCCAGCTAAAACCTTCTGGTAATCTTTCATCATCTTGATCAATCAATTTGCTCATCAAATATGCTTTCTTTGATTCTTCAATCTCCTTCCTAGCATGAGCAGTTTGTGGTTGTTGTTGATGTGGTTGTTGAGCAACTTGATAATAAATTGTTTTCCGATAATAATCATTGTTGTTGAACGGATTCCACTTGCTTCGCGATTTGTGCACTCTCTCTTGAAGTGTCATTTTTCCCTGCAATGAAAACAAGTTACTTTAGATTTATCAAAACCTAAAGTAGAAACATTTGCATCACGGAAATCTTCTCTTCCCGTAATTTGTTTAAACTTTTCGGCTCTTCTCAAAACACTCGCCAAACACCACTTTATATCCATCAATTCCATCTCCTCATCATCAATCTGATCGTAATCCTCTTTTGTTAACATTGGAATCCCGATCCGTCCTGCGACAAAGCTCCCATATGACTCTAATACAGTTGCCAATAAACACATGTGACTTTTTGCAACTTCTTTTGGGTAATCTTGATCATTTTCAAGATTTAATGCAATGTTGCATTTAATAACTTTGCCATTCTTTGTTGTTGACAAGTTTGGATCAAATGATGGATATGAAGAAAATCACGTTTTGTTATTTGATCCTTTAGATGATCCTCCAGACGAACTCTTAGCATTGAATGCAGTCTCAACCTTTGGTGACATGTTGGTCTTATCACTGATACCTCCTTTGTAATAAAGACTGATATCTTGTTCTCCATCAAAATCTTTCATTCTTGAAATCTTTCTTTGTTCCATTTCTTGAGCTTCAAGTTTTTCAATAAATTTACTCAGTGTTAAGTTTCCAAAATCCTTTTTATTCCTCAACATCATAAGATATGTGCCCTAAGTTTCATGTGGCAACGCATCAGCCAATTTTTCAATCAACTCTTCATTATCCTTTGTGATGCTCACTCTCTTCATGTTGACTAACAAATTGCAGTATCTTTCAATGATCTGCTTGGTGCTCTCAGTTCTCAAACCACGAAATATATCAAACTCTTTTTTCAATAGTGACTTTTTGTTCTTAATCATCTCTTTACTTCCAACAAACTTTGATTTTAATGCTTTCCAGATAGAGTATACAGTTCCATTGTGTTACAGTAAAACCAAGATATCTTCTTTCACAGCTTGATGCAATAGACTTGTCATCATCTTTTCATCTTTGTATTTCTTTTTATCTTCAGCACTAAGATCTTTAATTGCAATAACCTCCTCATCATCATTCATCGGTCTAATATATTTCGTTTCAACACATTCCCAAGCATCCAAGTAATTTGCTTGTACCCAATTTTCAAATCGTTCTTCCCAACCCTTATATTCCTCTATATTCATAAGCTTTGGCGGTTTTTGCATAGTGCCCGTTTCGTTTTCCAACATTGTGTTTTGTGCAATGCTAATTGGAGTTGCAAAGGCGTTGTAAAATTCCTCTTCCATGATACAGTTTTCAAAAATTTCACAAACTTTGTCTTTCAAACGAAATAGAACACTTAAAACGAAATATACTTTGGTGCGAAATAGCACTTTCAAACGAAATGACCCTTTGGTGCGAAATACCCTTTCAAGCGAAATAACCAATCCTGTGCAAAATCACTGTTTTCATGCGAAATAACACCCTTTCAAACGAAATAGGTGATTTCGTGTGAAATACTCAAACAAAATTACAATCTGATGCGAAATAACGCTTATTTCGTGCGAAATACTGCTGATGTCATCATCTCGAGCTGTTTTTGCCAAAATTGATTAGATTTTAAGCCGTTTTAAGAACTGAAACTTTCTAGGATTTGTTAAAACACTGTTTCGCACATTATGTGTAAATTTCAAGTCATTTTGTCGGTGAAAACTTGTTAATTTTGAAAAAGAAGGTGTAGAAATCAGAATTTTCAGCTGAATTGGTATGAACTCTTCCTCCTGAGCTCTGATACCACTTTTAGGATCATTTTCTGACCCAAACGAGTCATTCAGAAGAGTTTTTCCTCAATACGAGAGGCGGAAACAAACGTATCGAGTTAATTCAACTAGAATATCACTTTAAACTGTCTTTTGATTGATTTGACAACGTTTTACAGCGAGTAGACACTTCGGCAGCACTTTGGCTCTCAAACCGGAAAGTTACAAATGACAAGGCATCAAAGGTATTTATAGGAGAGCTAATTTCGCACGGAATAGCCCAAGCGAAATTACCACTTAATTTCGTACGAAATAACCTATGTGTTATTTCGTGCGAAATACCCACAAACACATTTTTCTCGTTTTGCGTGCCCTGATCTATCTATTCTAATACAAGACTCGATACAAGACGAAGTCGACAGACGAATGCACCAACATCCTTTGTTTCACATTGATTTATTCAACACCCTACATTTACATTAACAAAATTACATGTGCCTCTAGAAGTAGAAATAGGTAATAATAAAAGTTTTATTGTTTGTGATATGTGCTGGAATTGCAAATTGAGCATTGACGATGAAGAATACTTCGTTGATTTAATTCCTATGTTAATGGGAGAATTCCAAGTGGTAATCGGGATGGATTGGTTATCTCGACATTACGCAAAAGTAATATGCTACCATAAGGAGATACAACTAACATCTCCGAGTGAGAAACATGTTACTATCTATGGGGAGAAAAGTTGTAATCCCATAGTATGCTCGTTTATGGAAGCTTATAAGCTTGTTCAACATGGATGTAAGGCGTATATGACTTACATACATGATTTGACCAAAGAGTCACCAGAGATTAAAGAC
>JARYGA010049753.1:0-36658 GCA_030545235.1 Helianthus tuberosus
TTCATGCAATCAGTTATATCTATACAAAAATTTCCAAATTTACAATTTATCAACTAACACAATATCATTTTCCAATCATAACATATTCGATCAAACTAGTGTTTTGACAACAATTCTTATGAACCCTAACAAGATCAAAACATGAACAATAACATAATCAAAACGTGAGCAATAACTTCTTCATACGATTAACAATCCAAAGCATATACATAACAGCCGGTTTAACTAGTATTTGATTTCAAATCATGATCATGCAATTCATCCTAACACAACATCAACCTTTCGGATCTAAACTCATACATAGCCGATTGCATACATTCATACTAACATAACAATACATCATCAAATCTCATATTAATCATAGTCAACATACATGTGAGCCGATTAACAAGAACACTTATCATTCAATCATCATAATCTATCATGTCAATCGAAACCCTAGATCATCATGAGCTATATTAACACACACATCAGAACATCATCAAACATGTATTCGATAATTCCCAAACACTAACCGGATTAAGAGATGATTGAGGGTTAATCCGAATGATAAGCTTCGAGTAAGAGACTCCTTGTTGCCGTCGAGTTCAAGAGGAGAGAAAGGGAGCACTAGGGTTTGGTGTGGTATTGTGTGATTAACAAATGAGAAAAACAACTCCCTAATGGAGTGTGTGAGCGAATACAAGGAGTGGGCCGAACCCCACCTTGGGCCGCCCTTGGATCGGATGTAAGGAGTATAGTCCAAATGAGCTTGTGCGATCGAGTGTTGTTGTGCGTTCGGGTCGTTCCTATACATACATACATACATACTACACAACATATAACACATAGCATATTACACAAGGTCACGTATCATCTCATTAATTCAACATATCAAGTAATTACACCAAGTTCAAATACGTTACATCAAGTACGTTGATAAGTTCGGAAAATACGAGTTGTCACATGTTGGGCCTCATAAGGCGGAAGACCGGGACATACCACATTGGTTATGAGAGTGCCAAGGTGCCTCCAAAAGGCTGCATAGCCTTCCTTGCTCATATTGTCGTCAAGGAAACCAAAGAGCCAAGGGTAGAAGACATCCCCATCATAAAGGAATTTCCGCAAGTCTTTCCAAAAGACTGGCCTGGACTCCCTCCACAGCAACGAGTAGAGTTTCGAATAGACTTAGTGCCAGGAGCGGCACCAGTGGCAAAGGTACCTTACCAGTTAGTCCCGTCCGAGATACAGAAGCTTTCAACGCTACTGCAAAAGCTGCCAGACATGGGAATTTATTAGGCCGAACTTCTCACCTTGGGGAGCTCTAGTGTTAGTTGTTAGGAAGAAAGACGACAGCTTTCGTATGTGTATACAGCCTGATCTGAAAGGAACTCAGACAAGTTAACGAGGAAAAAGTATGGTGCAAAGGTTACAGGGAGATAGACAACTAACCATCAAGAATCGGTACCCCTTACCGAGAATTGATGACTTGTTTGACCAACTACAGGGTTCCAGCTACTATTCCAAGATTGACATAAGGGCAGGATAACATTAATTGAGGATGCGGGAAGAAAGTATACCTAAAATGGCCTTACGGACTCGCTACGAGCATTGTGAGTCCCTTTCCATGCCGTTTGGTGTCACACCCCGACCGCGTAAAACAACAAACCGCGGCGGAAACGTCGGGAAGTGATGCGACAGAATTATTGTTTCAACAACCATGGTAATTAAAGTTATGTATTATTGAATAAAGAGTTTACACTGTCTTTGAGTTCAAACCAAAATAACATAATTAACTGTCTTCTAAGTCACTAAGGCCCAAGTCCGCCTAAGTGAAGCACAAACATCATCAGGCATTAGCACCCGAAACACATGTAAAAATAGGTACGTCAGCATAAAAATGTCTGTGAGATACATAGGTTTTTGTTTATACAGGATTCATGACTTGTAGTTAAAAGAAGTGTTTACAAAATTGTAGTCATGAACCTTGTAAAATATTTTCCTTTATAAATCATGTGAAAATCGATGTGAAAATCAAATGATGATAAAAGGATAATGCATGGTTAAATGAATAACCAAGTGAAAGTGAATTTGTATAAAATATGTAATTTATAAAACAATGTCGTATCTTTTTATAAAATGTTTCATGACTTTGTCAAGTGGTTTAGATAATGCAACAATGTATCATACAATAAAAGCACTTATATATAGGAAGTACCAGCGGCGTATCCACCATGCTTTTATCATATAACATATAGCCCCGTTACATAAGTCACTTATCAATATCCAACCAAAATGTCTTGTTCAATGTCAAAATGTTTATGTGTAAACCATGTTCAATGTCATGTGTGAAATGTATCATGTATAACCAAATGAAATGCATAGCAAGTAGAAAGATATCTACTCAAACTATGTGATAATGTCAATGTGAAAACAAATGTCATGTACGGTGAATAACTAGTAGTTACTCAACCCCATAGGAAAATGTACAAAACAAGGTCTTTGAATAAACCTAAGTTTAAATAAAATGTTATGTTTTGCAGAAAACAATGCTTTATGATTACAAACATTTATGCAGTAATGTTCATTCGCATACATTCAAGCCTTGCGACTGTGGCGATAAACCTTTAAACAAATTAAAGGTTCATCTAAGTTATGTATATCGGATTCTATCATTCCCAACTCCCAAACAAACCTAGGAAGTCAGAAACGGGATTTGTCAAGTCCTATGGTACCATTACATACTACCGAACGGCGTAGCTAATGTTAATGAATGTATTATTGTCCCGATTAAACATACCAAATGTCATAACCAATGTAGCGTGTGAAAACCATGTAATAAGTATGCTAAGTAAACATACATAGTAGAAATGTTCATGAAATCAATGTGCTAGCATGCTAAGTAAACATACATAGCAAAAATGTTTATGAAATCAATGTGCAAGCATGCTAAGTAAACATACATAGCAAAGGTGTTTTATGAAATCAATGTGCTAGCATGCTAAGTAAACATACATAGCAAAACACAATTGAAAGCATGTACTATATATGTACTAGGTGAAACTAACATGTTTATGTCATAAAAGCAATGAAAAGCACGAAAGTATCAAGTATGCACATGTGTATCACCCCAAAGTATATGAAAGCAATAAAAGAGGGGAACTATGTACTCACTTGGGATTGCTTATTAGTCTTGAGAATAAGACCAAATAAGGCTCCAGGATTATGAATCAACCGGCACCTAATATAGGTAACTATGTTAATAATCGGATCCTAAATCGGGAGATAGGATAGAATGATGTTCTATAAATCAAACGAGTATTTGAACTCATATGGTATGATTTAATAGAGCTAACATTTTGATTTGAAAGTCTACCTTAGTGTTTTTGACCCGTTTCGACCCATTATGGTAGTATAAGCTACTATGATGCGTCGTTTGCGTAAAACTATGTTCGGATGGTTAACTATGTGCTATGTCAAGTTTTACATGCCCAAATATGCCTATACATGTTACTAAATCAGTTTATATGTCAAAAATATGTTCATATAGACAAAATACGGATTTATGCTTCAAATGGCATTTTGGTCATTTCCTATGGGCATATAAGCTAACTAACAAATGACTAACCAATCCTATGTGATCATAAGGTATAACCTCAGAGGTTATTCCTTATGCAATTATGATTACTAATCATGCTTGGTCGGATCCTAATGATCGACCAAACGGGTCGGGTTCGAAAGTCTAAGCGGTTGTTTAGACCGCTTAGCTTACGAACCTAAACAAGCACTAAACTATTAGTGACGAGTTAAACATGTCAAAACATGTTTAACCTACTTAGAAAACTGATTTGGTATCAAAACAAAGTGTTTTGATACCTAAAAGTAGTTCTGTTGCAAAATTCATGCTAAAACGCATTTTGACCAAAACTTTGACTCGTCACTACGCCTAGTTAACGTGGTAATCAGTAGGTATAATCGCTAAGGATTATAACCATCGTGATTACAATCACGTTGCAAAGTTCAAACGAACTTTGTGTTGACCATTAACTGGTCAAAGCTGAAAGTAAAACACTGTTTGACTTTTACGCTAGGAAAACGATAAAAGAACGAAGGAAGCTTACAAAGGGTCCTTGCTAGGGAAAACTTGATATTATAATTTTCAGGTATGAAGTTTATAAACCTCAACTTAGAGAATTTAGATCAAGGGTGAGGAAAAATGAATGAGAAGCATTGCTATTTATACTTGTTGGAGGTTCATAGGATCAATCCATGTGTTTATGTGGCCAACAAACATTAGATCATAGCCATACAAGTGTTAGAGGCCAGCTAATTTGCTTGGGGAGGTGGTAACTTGGCTACCACACAAAGAAATTGTAAGAATGACCCCTGAATTATCAATCTGGTGCTGAAAATAAGGTTTCTGTCCAGATGGAATGGTGGCGTAGCACGACCATAAGGCGATATGGCTGTCGCGCGACGCCAGGGCAATGGCAGGAAGTTTCAAAGTTTGGCAGAAATGGTCCCTGCACGTATTTAAACTTGTTTTCGATGTTTTTAACCTCCGTTAAGCCATTTTCAAGGCTCTACAAGGTCGTTAAAGTGTAGGGGACCTGAAATATGCTTGGAAATATCACGGATGTCGGTTTGTTTGGTCGTACGGTCACGTTGTTCGGTTAATTACGATGAAACTCGAACGGACGCGAAAACGATCCAAATTTAGCGACGAATGGTATTTTTGCATGCCGATCACTAAAATAAAAATATTTTAGTGTGTACAAAAATTTTGGATGTCCAGATGTGGTCAGAACGTAAGATATGCGCGTAAATGCAAACTTACGTGGTTTTTGACACTTTTAGTTCCTGTAAGATCAAATAAGCATATTTTCGCACACCGAACCACTCAAAGCTTATTTCTAAGCCATGTTTAGATTATTTATGGTATGTTTAGATTATGATCAAGTTCCAGACTGTACGTTTCCTTACAAAACGGTAGACTTTTGCAAGTTGACGCAAATAGTCCCTGTGAGCGAATAAACTTGTTTTTGCCATACCAAACCCTTCAAAACTTATTTCTAAGTCATATAAAGGTTATTTAAGGTATGTTAAGCTTATTTTTATGTTCCGGGGTGTTTTTCGCGTTAAACTGATTACGTTTACGCATCATTTTGCGTATAACTTTCCAGAAATCGATACAGAGTTTAAAATCAATCAAAAACCAAAACGCGCAAAATGTCAAACATAAAAAACAAACATTGGGATCAAAACCCACTGTTTATTAATATTGGATTATTCAGAGTTTGTGCAATGATTACACAAGCAAAGATGACACAGTCTCCCCTACTTTAGGAAATTTCGTCCCGAAATGTGTTTAGAGGAAACTTGTGAGAATAGATGAGGATATTTCGCTTTCATCTGATCTTCACCTTCCCAAGTATATTCTGGGCCACGTTTAGATTCCCAGCGAACTTTGACAATAGGTATGCGCTTGTGTTTGAGCCTTTTGACTTCACGGTCCATGATTTCCACAGGTTTCTCAACGAAGTGCATCGTGTTATCAACACGAATTTCATCAAGTGGTATCTGGAGGTTCTCATCTGCTAAACACTTTTTGAGATTGGACACGTGGAAAGTTGGATGAACATTTCCAAGTTCAGGAGGTAGCTCTAGTCTGTAGGCTACTTTTCCGATTCTTTCAACGATCTTGAATGGTCCAACATAGCATGGTGCAAGTTCTCCTTTCTTTCGAAATCTAATCACACCTTTCCAAGGGGATACCTTGAGTAGGACGTGATCACCAACTTGGAATTCTAAGGGCTTGCGTCGTCGATCCACATAACTCTTTTGATGGCTTCTAGCTGTTTGAAGGTTATCATGAATCTTCTTGACCTTATCTGTAGTCTCTAGAATGAGTTCAGGTCCAGTAAGCTGAGCTTCACCTATCTCATTCAAGCAGACCGGTTAACGACATTTTCGACCGTATAAAGCTTCGAAAGGAGCCATGTTGATGCTAGAGTGATAACTATTGTTGTAGGAGAATTCGATCAACGGTAGATGCGAATCCCAACTACCACCAAAGTCAATCACACATGCTCTAAGCATATCCTCCAGTGTCTGGGTTGTTCTCTTAGATTGACCATCCATTTGAGGATGATATGTTGTGCTCAAATTGAGTTGGGTACCCATGGCAGATTGCATGGTTCTCCAAAAGTGAAACGAGAATCGAGCATCTCTGTCAGATATAATGTTCAAAGGAACACCATGTCGGGATACAATCTCATCCACATATATCTTGGCAAGCTTGTCAGCAGATAGATCCTCATGGATAGGCAAGAAATGTGCTGAATTTGTAAGACGATCAACAACAACCCAAATGGCGTCATGACCTCTTTTAGTACGCGGCAGCTTGGTAATGAGATCCATAGCAATGTTTTCCCATTTCAAAACTGGAATCTCTAGTTGTTCCAATAATCCAGAGGGATGTTGATGTTTCGCCTTAACCTTAAGACAAGTAAGGCATTTGGAAACATATAAGGCAATGTCTTTCTTCATACCCGGCCACCAATACTGGGTTCGAAGATCCTTATACATTTTGTCTGCACCAGGATGAATAGAATAACGAGGCTTGTGAGCTTCATCCATTAGCAAGGTGCGGAGACCATCTATACTTGGGACCTACAAACGGCCCATGAAATAGAATATCCCAAAGTTTTTCAGTTCAAGCTCAGGCTTAATATGACACGGTAATTCTTTACCCATTAAGTCTTGTGTAACACAAGTATGTTGAGCCTGAGAAATGCGGGTTTGAATGTCAGATCGAACCTGAACACAGTGAAGCTTGACACGTTCCTTACGACTCAATGCGTCAGCCACGACATTCGCCTTACCAGGATGGTAGCGAATTTCGCAATCGTAGTCGTTTAGAAGCTCAACCCAACGTCGTTGCCTCATGTTTAGTTCTTTCTGATTGAAAATATGCTGGAGACTTTTATGGTCAGTAAACACTACACACTTTGTACCATAAAGGTAGTGTCTCTAGATTTTAAGGGCAAATACTACAGCACCAAGCTCAAGATCATGAGTGGTGTAGTTCTTCTCATGCACCTTCAGTTGTCTTGATGCATAAGTTATGACTTTGTTTCTTTGCATAAGAACGCAGCCAAGGCCTAAGTTAGATGCATCATAGTACACGACAAAATCGTTATTGCCCTCAGGTAATGATAGAATAGGTGCATTGCAGAGCTTCTGTTTCAAGGTCTGAAATGCTTCTTCCTGTTTGGATCCCCACTCAAAAGGTTTATTCTTCTGAGTTAAAGCAGTGAGAGGAACCGCATTGTTGGAGAAGTTTTCAATGAAACGGCGGTAATAACCCGCAAGACCAAGAAATGAACGAACCTCGGTACGAGTACTAGGTGTATCCCAATCCTTAATCGCACTGATTTTGGCAGGATCTACATGAATACCTTGTTCGTTGACTATGTGCCCCAAAAATTGAACTTCCTTAAGCCAGAATTCGCACTTGGAGAATTTGACGAAAAGCTGTTCTTTCTTTAGAAGCTCCATTGTAAGACGAAGATGATGTTCATGATCAGCTCGAGTCTTAGAATAGATCAAAATGTTATCAATGAAAATGATGATGAATTTGTCCAAATAAGGCTTACAAACCCTATTCATTAAATCCATGAAAACAGCAGGAGCATTAGTTAGACCGAAAGGCATAACAGTGAACTCATAATGACCATATCGTGTACGGAAGGCTGTCTTGGGAATATCCTCTTCGAGTACACGAAGCTGATGATACCCAGAACGTAGATCAATCTTTGAAAACCAAGTGGCACCCAGTAGCTAATCAAAGAGATCATCAATGCGAGGTAGGGGATATCGATTCTTGATGGTAAGCTTGTTAAGCTCACGGTAATCAATACACATCCTGAAAGATCCATCTTTCTTTTTCACAAATAGGACAGGAGCGCCCCAAGGTGAAAAGCTTGGACGAATGAATCCTTTGTCAGATAGCTCCTGAAGCTGCTTAGACAATTCTTGCATCTCAGACGGTGCAAGGCGATAAGGTGACTTAGCAACAGGATTTGCACCAGGTACAAGATCGATACGAAACTCAACTTGGCGTATATGGGGTAAACCAGGTAATTCTTCAGGAAATACCTCAGGATAATCCCGAACAACAGGGATATCTTGGATAGTCTTACCCTTGCCTTTCTCCTCTACAACATGTGCCAAGAAGGCGACATATTTCTTTCGTAGGTATTTTTGGGCTTGGGTGTAACATGAGTTTAACGGGTTTCTCCCCTCGAACTTCTAAGATCTCACCAGTCGAAAGCGGAATACGGACAATCTTCTCAAAACATACCACCTCAGCATGGTACTTGGATAACCAATCCATTCCTACTATAACGTCAAAGCTCCCGAGTTGCATCGGTGTGAGGTCAATACAGAAAAGATGGTTATTAAGATTCAACTGGCAATTTCGAAGAACAGAGTCGAGTACAACAGGTTCACCACTAGCTACTTCTACTGTCAAGGGCTTTCCTAGTTTTGTTCTAGTCATCGAAAGCAAAGGCTCAAAAGCTAAGGACACAAAACTCTTATCGGCACCCGAATCAAATAGAACAAAAGTAGGATAGTTGTTAACAAGGAACGTACCGTTCACCACTTCGTTATCCGCACGTGCCTCATTTGCATTAATATTAAAAGCTCTACCACGAGTCGGTGCTTGATTCACATTTGCCAACCTCAGACAGTTGTTCCTGTAGTGGGTCAGATCCCCACAGTTGAAACATGAACCAGGCGGATAGTGAGGTCGCGCCGGATTCTGGGCAGGGTTTTGTGCTGCTTGGTTTTGAGCTACCTGATTTTGGTTCGGAGCAAAACGACAGGTATTCTCAAGATGACTAGACTTGCCAAAATTTGTGCAGATGCGACATTGCACCTGTGGTTGATGGTGGCTATTACATCTGTTACACAGGGGTGCGTTGCCATCATACTGCCTCTTGGCAGCAGGATGTACAGCCTGATTAGGAGCATCCTGATTAGTCTGAGCAGTGACAACGTAGTTCTTGGAAGCCTTACACTTCCTAGATTTCTTTGAAGACTCAGCAGCCTTTTTACCCTTCTGCTCCTTGGTACTATCAGACTGTTTCTGCTTCTTGTCACCTTTTCTGTGGAGTTTACCCTTTTTGACTTGCGATTCAGTAAGGGTTGCAGCTAGCTCAATGGTCTGTCGGGCGGTAGTGGGGTTGCTGCCAGTGACGATATCTTGGACAGGATCTGGCAAACCATCTATATATTTCTCAATAGCCTTATCCAAAGGCGTGACCATTGTCAGATAGGGCAAGCTTAACTCCTCGTATCTACCTGTATAAGCCCGATGTTCACCACTGTCTTGCTTCAAGTCATGGAACTCATTTTCAAGTGCCTTCTGCTCGTGACAAGGGCATAACTCTCTCATCATAAGAGCTCTAAGTTCCTCCCATGTCTGACCCAAAGCAACATCAGCACCTCGGTCTCTCATAACCCCATTCCACCATGTGAGAGCCCTCTTTTGGAATACGCTCGAAGCAAACTCGACCTTACGATTGTTAGGACACTAAACATGGCGAAAGGTGCTCTCAAGACTCTCAAACCACTGTAGGAGCCCACTTGCTCCTTCAGAACCACTAAACTTGAGTGGTTTAGCCGAGTTAAAACTTTTGAAATTGCACGGAGCAGGTGCATTATTGTTATTGTTGGCTTGGTTTATTTGAGTGATGAGATTAGGTAGCATAGCAGCCATCTGCTATACTATAATAGCTACCAGTTCGGCATCAGGTTGCTGAACGTTACGTCAAGGAGGCATTCTAAAAGAGTAAACATGAGAGAAAACGAGTGAGATGATGTGATGAAAGAAATGAGATAGCAATAAAAATCGACAAAATGAAAGGATGGTGGTCATTTGTTTATTACCTCGTAACAAACAGTCGACACACAGCGACAAATCAAAGTAAATGAGTCATAATAATGTATCACCGAAGACATGCTCGCCTATAAGTGGACACTCACCCGAAGAGTTCCCAGGTAAGAGTGACTGGTCCGATACTGCGGATTTGTACGAACACTCTAGACTTAGACAGAAAACTCAGGGTACAGGCACCCACTCTTCCAGTTTGCACGTGTTCACATTATTTAGACCCAAACTTTGACGAGTTTTTGAAAATTTTGAAGGCATTTAGCCAAAAGAAATCATCTAAGGATAGATGATTGATTTCAAAAATCATTTTGGAAATTGTGTTCAAGTTTTGGTAATCACCTAAGGATAGGTGACGTGTATTGTTTTAAGATCTAAACACAAGAAAACTTGTGTTAGGGTCCTAGAAAGTTATAGTCTAGGTCAAAGCATTACTAATAACCTAATTCCCTATAACCATTGGCTCTGATACCAACTCTTCTGTCACACCCCGACCGCGTAAAACAACAAACCGCGACGGAAACGTTGGGGAGTGATGCGACAGAATTATTGTTTCAACAACCATGGTAATTAAAGTTATGTATTATTGAATAAAGAGTTTACATTGTCTTTGAGTTCAAACTAAAATAACATAATTAATTGTCTTCTAAGTCACTAAGGCCCAAGTCCGCCTAAGTGAAGCACAAACATCATCATGCATTAGCACCTGAAACACATGTAAAAATAGGTACGTCAGCATAAAAATGCTTGTGAGATACATAGGTTTTTATTTATACAGGATTCATGACTTGTAGTTAAAAGAAGTGTTTACAAAAATGTAGTCATGAACCTTGTAAAATATTTTCCTTTATAAATCATGTGAAAATCGATGTGAAAATCAAATGATGATAAAAGGATAATGCATGGTTAAATGAATAACCAAGTGAAAGTGAATTTGTATAAAATATGTAATTTGTAAAACAATGTCGTGTCTTTGTATAAAATGTTTCATGACTTTGTCAAGTGGTTTAGATAACACAACAATGTATAATACAATAAAAGCACTTATATATAGGAAGTACCAGCGGCGTATCCCCAATGCTTTTATCATATAACACATAACCCCGTTACATAAGTCATTTATCAATATCCAACCAAAATGTCTTGTTCAATGTCAAAATGTTTATGTGTAAACCATGTTCAATGTCATGTGTGAAATGTATCATGTATAACCAAATGAAATGCATAACAAGTAAAAAGATATCTACTCAAACTATGTGATAATGTCAATGTGAAAACAAATGTCATGTACGGTGAATAACTAGTAGTTACTCAACCCCATAGGAAAATGTACAAAAAAGGTCTTTGAATAAACCTAAGTTTAAATCAAATGTTATGTTTTGCAGAAAACAATGCTTTATGATTACAAACATTTATGCAGTAATGTTCATTCGCATACATTCAAGCCTTGCGACTGTGGCGACAAACCTTTAAACAAATTAAAGGTTCATCTAAGTTATGTATATCGGATTCTGTCATTCCCAACTTCCAAACAAACCTAGGAAGTCGGAAACGGGATTTGTCAAGTCCTATGGTACCATTACATACTACCGAGCGACGTAGCTAATGTTAATGAATGTATTATTGTCCCGATTAACCATTCCAAATGTCATAACCAATGTAGCATGTGAAAACCATGTACTAAGTATGCTAAGTAAACATACATAGTAGAAATGTTCATGAAATCAATGTGCTAGCATGCTAAGTAAACATACATAGCAAAAATGTTTATGAAATCAATGTGCTAGCATGCTAAGTAAACATACATAGCAAAGGTGTTTTATGAAATCAATGTGCTAGCATGCTAAGTAAACATACATAGCAAAACACAATTGAAAGCATGTACTATATATGTACTAGGTGAAACTAACATGTTTATGTCATAAAAGCAATGAAAAGCACGAAAGTATCAAGTATGCACATGTGTATCACCCCAAAGTATTTGAAAGCGGTAAAAGAGGGGAACTATGTACTCACTTGGGATTGCTTATTAGTCTTGAGAATAAGGCCAAATAAGGCTCCAAGGATCACGAATCAACCGGTACCTAATATAGGTAACTATGTTAATAATAGGATCCTAAATCAGGAGATAGGATAGAATGATGTTCTAAAAATCAAATGAGTATTTGAACTCATATGGTATGATTTAATAGAGCTAACATTTTGATTTGAAAGTAAGTGCTTTTGACCCGTTTCGACCCATTATGGTAGTATAAGCTACTATGATGCGTCGTTTGCGTAAAACTATGTTCGGATGGTTAACTATGTGCTATGTCAAGTCTTACATGCCCAAATATGCCTAAACATGTTATTAAATCAGTTTATATGTCAAAAATATGTTCACATAGACAAAATACGGATTTATGCTTCAAAAGGGCATTTTGGTCATTTCCTATGGGCATATAAGCTAACTAACAAATGACTAACCAATCCTATGTGATCATAAGGTATAACCTCAGAGGTTACTCCCTATGCAATTATGATTACTAATCATGCTTGGTCGGATCCTAATGATCAACCAAACGGGTCAGGTTCGAAAGTCTAAGCGGTTGTTTAGACCGCTTAGCTTACGAACCTAAACAAGCACTAAACTATTAGTGACGAGTTAAACATGTCAAAACATATTTAACCTACTTAGAAAACTGATTTGGTATAAAAAAAAAGTGTTTTGATACCTAAAAGTAGTTCTGTTGCAAAATGCGTGCTAAAACACATTTTGACCGAAACTTTGACTCGTCACTACACCTAGTTAACATGGTAATCAGTAGGTATAATCGCTAAGGATTATAACCATCGTGATTACAATCACGTTGCAAAGTTCAAACGAACTTTGCGTTGACCATTGACTGGTCAAAGCTGAAAGTCAAACACAGTTTGACTTTTACGATAGGAAAGCGATAAAAGAACGAAGGAAGCCTACAAAGGGTCCTTGCTAGGGAAAAATTGGTCTTATAATTCTCAGGTATGAAGTTTATAAACCTCAACTTAGAGAATTTAGATCAAGGGTGAGGAAAAATGAATGAGAAGCATTGCTATTTATACTTGTTGGAGGTTCATAGGATCAATCCATGTGTTTGTGTGGCCAACAAGCATTAGATCACAGCCATACAAGTGTTAGAGGCCAGCTAATTTGCTTGGGGAGGTGCTAACTTCGCTACCACACAAAGAAATTGCAAGAATGGCCCCTGAATTATCAATCTGGTGTTGAAAATAAGGTTTCTGTCCAGATGTGATGGTGGCGTGGCGTGACCACAAGGCCATATGGCTGTCGCGCGACGCCAGGGTAATGGCAGGAAGTTTCAAAGTTTTGCAGAAATGGTCCCTGCACGTGTTTAAACTTGTTTTCGACATTTTTAACCTCCGTTAAGCCATTTTCAAGGCTCTACAAGGTCGTTAAAGTGTAGGGGTCCTGAAATATACTTAGAAATATCACGGATGTCGGTTCGTTTGGTCATATGGTCACGTTGTTCGGTTAATTACGACGAAACTCGAACGGACGCGAAAACGATCCAAATTTAGCGACGAATGGTATTTTTGCATGCCGGTCACTAAAATAAAAATATTTTAGTGTGTACAAAAATTTTGGATGTCCAGATGTGGTCAGAACTGTAACACCCTATTTATCATTTTCAAAGTCTGGGGGTCAGACTTGAATAGTGATCAAACAAAAGGGCATATTGAAATTACCATATATTTAGTAAAATATAAAAGTTGTGTATGGATTTTGGGGGGATCAATCTCAAAATATATCAGTGTGTTTGTAAGAATGTAATCTACGAGAAAAAAAAAGGTTGTTGATGATCTCGGCGGTTCCGACAAAATACGGCTCAAAAGGCTGTTGGTGATCCCGGCGGTTCCGACAGAATACGGCTCACAGTTGATGACGGGTCTATTAAGTCATTCAAGATAGTTGTGGCGATTGGCGTCAAGGGAGGCCGCTGGTGATTTTGTTTTAGGTCGAATCAGACGATCGACAACCATACCGGGGTTTATGATGGTGAATAACCAAGTTTGGTGGTGACATCTACTAAAAAGGGCAACATGCAACTAGATCAGTCCGACAAAAACGGCATTTTGAACCTGATTAGTAGTGGTATCGACACTGTGGTGGTGGTGGTCTAAGTCGGTACCTGGTAGTTGAAGGATGATGGTACTTAGGTGATCAGCGGGTGACAATTCTGATCAGTGGGTTAGGTGATTGATGGTATCGGTAACTTCGATACTGGGTATCCTAAAGGATGTGGTTCGTATTGAAGGCCAGAAGTGCAACCTATGCTGTTCAACGGTCGTCTTGGACGGTGGTTTATGGTGTCGGTACAAAGGATTAACGAGGACGGTACGGTGGAAATTCTTGCAGAATACCCCGCTGCAACAGTCGGTGGGATTCGGCGTGAACAATCGGCGGTTGTGGGTTTGGAAGTTGGCTATCAACGGTGGAGACACTCGGTTTTGAATGGTTGAATATTCCGACTACATCACGGTTGAACAACATATAAGTAAACATAATTCAACCAAACAATATGAAAGGTGTTCAAAACCCAAAGCATAGTTAAATGTTTAGCGGAAGCATAATTTGTAAAACCCATAGCAAGTATTAAATATAAAATAAAGTAATGTTTAAAGCATGGCACACACTGCCATGTCCCACAACGACCGTTCCTCCCTGTGCAAGCTCCATGGGTACCTAATGACCTGCAAGGCATGTAGCAGCGAATCAACAACAAAGTTGAGCGAGTTCACAGTTGGTTGTTTGGTTATAGTATTCAGTTCGTAAATCGTATGTTCGTTTTGTAAACCATGTATCGTATTAATCCTTATCGCTGCCAATCCAGGCATGTGTGCGATGATTAGTGGGGGCTTCCCATGTGTTACAAGACCACGCGTATCGACTGCTACGAAAATGTAAGAGGTGCCCTAAGTCAATGTCTATCAGCATTGACCCTTTGCCCATAGTCCATTAGTACACGCCCGTCCGACTGGCACGGTGTGAGGTTTGTTAAACCTAATAGCGCTATTAACTAATGACCCGCTCGCCATAGGCCTCGGCGATTAAGTCGATAAATGAGGGACTTCCTTTGATAGAGGTGATGGTCTTATGATCGTGTACGTAGGCTTTACGTACGTGCCCTTCAATCCGAGGACAGTAGTAAGTATAACTGTACGTAGGTTTTACGTACGTGCCCTTCAACCCGAGGACAGTAGTAATTAGTTTAATAGTAATAGTTGTACCAGTAGTTATTCAATCCCATTCCCAACCCCTGGGAATCCCATGCCTTGGCTAGTGTGAACTCACCTTGGTTTGCTCGGTATGCTAAAGTATACACGCTCACAATTAATCAATCACGACCTATAGTACGCACGTATATACCATCAGTTTAGGTTCGTAACGATTCGCATGTATTCTAATGTCACATAGTGTATTTGGCAGTTAATCATCATACAACACAAACGGTTAATCGCATCCATATAGTTCATGTACCACATCAATGTCCTTCACAGTTTATTCTAATATAACAATCCAATCATACACTTAACAGAGTTGGCATCTAGCAGAACTAGCAAGCTAACTGAGTGAGTAAAGTTAACAGAATTACTCCACTTAACTTAACAGAGTTAATAACTAGTAATGTTATATACTTCAGAATTAACAAAGTCAACAAGCTTAACAGAGTTACATGCTGAATAGAACTAATAAAGTTAACAACTAATGGATTAACAACTAACAGAGTTAACCACTTAACTGTCATAACAGAGTTAACATATTTAATTGGATTAACAATCTAACAAAGTTTATCAACTAACAGCGTTATAAGCTAACAGAGTTACGGCTCAGAATACATGACTAGTACACATGTGACGAAATCACATATGGGCCGAAATCCCTTTTTGAGTGACGAAAACACTTGGGCCGAAAACACTTGGGCCAACGAAATCCCTTTGGTGATTTCGTTAAGATGGGGATTTCGTTGGGTGTCGGATTTCATCATCATCAACACAATCAGATTTAGCAGTTAATTTCTTTGGACATCTTTGGACTCTACGACTAGGTTAAATCATGGACAGCATTTAACATTTATTCAGATCAATCAAATCATACAACATAGTCAAAAGGTTCGGCAATCATTCATTATCAACATATATATATATACGGCACCTCACATCGGTCCAATAGAAAGCTTTCAAAAACAATTTCCATTCTTTCAATATTAAAGGATTCACATGCTTCCTGACAATACACATGCAACTTGAAACATATGGCAGACAACATGAAGTGCTCATTATTAAATCACTATACAAGCTCTTGGATCTCAACAGTTTATCTATTATTATGAATATCAGTGATGCTTCGATTATGAGCAAAATAGTCAAACACATCAGATCTATTCATTATTACCTACACAATACGAGCACATAACAAGCACACGGCATCGTCATACGTCCACATATACATAACTCGTTACATCAGATTGCATGTACACAAGGTCAAGAAATAAGAATCATTATACCGAAAACCAGTCACATATATACAAGAATCAAAGCATGAATTTACTAACCATAATCAATAAACTGGGATGATGTCTTCGAATACAAGATCACTTCGATGGGAAGGGGGTCTGCCGCACGTACGTAGGGGATGTAGGGTTTGCTTTGTTAAATTAGGGATTAGGCAAACTCAATATACACTAGCTTACGCATACAAATAAGATTAATACTGGGCCAATCTGATTAAAGTGGGAAAGGGTTGGGCCGAGAAGTAGGTTTAACATGTAACCCAAAAGCAAAAACACAAGTAAACTGGGCCGAATTGATTCACATATGTGTGGTGGCCCAAATACATAACCATGTAGCGTTTTAATGGAGTTAACATATCACAAGATGAGACGTCACTAACCTTGCGAGTTCAGGTTGTCACATTATCCCCAACTTGAAAGAAATTTCATCCCGAAATTTAGCACGTACTCACTGAGGAAGCTAGTTAAGTTGCATGGTTTTCCTGGGGTGTCACATCCCCCCCCCCCGTTGATCTGGAATTTCGTCCTGAAATTCCGTAGTAGCTTCAGCCTCAGTAGTGGTTGTACTGTTTGCGAATAGTTGGGGATACTTTTGTTTCATTTGATCTTCGCGTTCCCAGGTGAACTCTGGGCCACGACGGGAGTTCCAACGAACTCGAACGAGAGGTATTCTAGTGCTCTTGAGGACCTTAACATCCCGGTCCGTGATTTCAACTGGTTCCTCGACAAATCGTAACTGTTCATCGATAGTGAGCTCCTTCAAAGGAACTATGAGGGTCTCATCAGACAGACACTTCTTCAGATTCAACACGTGGAAAACGTTGTGAACTGCACTGAGTTCTGTTGGTAGGTTTAGTTTGTAGGCCACTTTGTCTACTTCCTCGATGATTTCAAAAGGTCCGACGTATCGTGGGTTAAGTTCTCCGCGCTTACCAAAACGTACCACACCTTTCCAGGGTGAAACTCTGAGTAGCACTCGCTCCCCAACCTAGAGCTCGAGTGGTTTCCTATCCCTATCGGCGTAGCTTTTCTGACGGTCACGAGCCGCCGCCATTCGTTATCGTATTTGAGCAATTCGCTCTGTTGTGTCTACCACAAGTTCTGGACCAGTGATCTGACTATCTCCCACCTCTGCCCAACAAAGAGGTGACTGGCATTTACGCCCGTACAATGCCTCAAACGGAGCAGCTTTAATGCTGGTGTGGTAGCTGTTATTGTATGAAAATTCCACAAGTGGCAGATGCTTTTCCCAGCCGTTGCCAAAGTCAATTACACATGCCCTAAGCATGTCTTCGAGGGTCTGGATGGTGCGTTCAGACTGCCCATCCGTTTGTGGGTGATAAGCTGTGCTCATATCTAAACATGAGCCAAAAGACTTGTGCATTGCTTGCCACAGTTCTGACGTAAAACGTGCATCTCGATCTGAGATAATAGAGGTGGGCACTCCGTGCCTCGAGACAACTTCCTTAAGGTATACATCTGCTAGTGTGGAGAACTTATCCATTTCCTTGATAGCCAGCAAATGAGCGACTTTGTGAGTCGATCCACGATCACCCAAATAGTATCGTTACCACGTTGAGATCTAGGCAGGCCAGTAACAAAATCCATGGAAATTTGCTCCCATTTCCATTGTGGTATTTCTGGTTATTGGAGTAGGCCTGAAGGTTTCTGATATTCCGACTTGACTCTCGCACAAGTCAAGCATTTGCTAACGTACGTTGCTATGTGAGCTTTCATGCTAGGCCACCAATACGTAGTTTTGATATCGTGGTACATCTTATCCGAATCAGGATGTACCGAGTAGCGAGACTTGTGTGCCTCATCCATCACAAGCTCTCGTAGGTTGCCATAAAGTGGGACCCAAATGCGTCCTGTTACGTAGTAAGCACCGTCTTCCTTCTGTTCTAAGCGTTGCCTTGAGCCGTGTAGGGCTTTAGCCTTGACGTTTTCTGGTTTCAATGCTTCTACCTGAGCGTCTCGTATTTGAGAATAAAAACTAGACTGTATTGTGAGTTTTAAAGCTCGTACTCGCTTAGGCGTAGTGTCCTTTCGACTAAGGGCGTCAGCCAAAACATTGGCTTTGCCTGAGTGGTATCTGATCGAGCATTCGTAGTCATTCAGTAGCTCGACCCATCGTCGTTGTCGCATATTCAGTTCCTTCTGTTTGAAGATATGCTCAAGACTCCTATGATCGGTGTAGATGGTGCACTTGGTAGCGTACAGGTAATGTCTTCATATCTTGAGTGCGAAGACAACAGCTCCCCGCTCCAGATCGTGTGTAGTGTAGTTCCTTTCATGAAATTTAAGTTGACGTGACGCATAAGCGATAACCTTGTCACGTTGCATCAACACACACCCAAGACCCTGAATGGATGCGTCGCAATAAACTACAAAGTCGTCTGTGCCTTCAGGAAATGAGAGAATAGGTGCGCTACAAAGTCTATCCTTTAGGTGCTGAAACGCTGTTTCCTGTGTATTACCCCAATGGTAAGCAACACCTTTCTGTGTCAGTAGTGTAAGCGGTTGTGCAATCTTTGAGAAGTCTTTGATGAACCGTCTGTAATAACCCACCAAACCCAAGAATTGGCGTATTTCGGTTGGTGTGCGAGGTGCAGGCCAGTTCTTGATCGAATCTACCTTGGATGGATCAACATGAATCCCATCCTTGTTTACCACGTGGCCAAGGAAGTGGACTTCACGAAGCCAGAAGTCGCATTTTGAAAACTTTGCATAAAGCTGTTCTGTTCGAAGGAGTTCCAAAATAAGTCGTAGGTGCTGCTCGTGTTCTTCCTGACTCTTCGAATAGATCAGAATGTTGTCAATAAATACAATAACGAACTTATCAAGATAAGGTTTGCACACCCTGTTCATAAGATCCATGAAAACCGTAGGTGCGTTTGTTAGCCCAAATGGCATGACCAAAAACTCTGTAATGGCCGTAGTGAGTTCTGAATGCTGTTTTGGAGACGTCCTCATCGCGGACTCTCAGTTGATGGTAGCCTGACCTCAGATCAATCTTTGAATAGTAGCTCGACCCTTGCAGCTGGTCGAATAGATCATCGATGCGTGGAAGAGGATAACGGTTCTTCACAGTCACCTTGTTGAGTTCACGGTAGTCGATGCACATTCTGAAAGTTCCGTCTTTCTTCTTAACAAACAAGACTGGAGCTCCCTAGGGCAAATAGCTAGGACGAATAAAACCCTTATCCAAAAGTTCTTGTAGTTGCGTAGAAAGTTCTTCCAACTCTGATGGAGCTAAGCGATACGGTGCGCGAGCTATGGGCGCTGTTCCAGGAGCTAGCTCGATTTAGAATTCGACTTGGCGATGAGGCGGAAGACCAGGTAATTCCTCAGGGAATACCTTAGGATAGTCGCGTACAATCGGAATATCTTCTATCTTCTTCTCTTTCTTCGAGGTGTCAGTAACGAGAGCCAAAAGAGCAGTGCGGCCCTTACGCAAACATTTCTAGGCCTTAAGGAAGGAGATGATGCCCACTATAGCACCACTCTTGTCGCCTTGAATTTCGAGAGGTTCTCTGCCAGAACGGGAAATACGAACAATCTTCTCTTTGCATAGTATCTCTGCTTGTTGTTGGGATAACCAATCCATCCTAATGACGATGTCGAAACCATCACAACGTTGGGGTCATTCCTAGCATCACCCTGACTAATCACGAACACTCGACCCCTGGCACCATTGCCGTCGTTATTACCCCCGTTGTTATTCCCGTTGCCCTGATTATTGTTGTCGTTGGTTCTGATTCGTAGGTCGCGAGCTCCTGCAATTCCTTAGCTTTATGACCCATCTTGAGACACCTCTGGTAACGACTCCTGTTGCACTGACCACTGTGGTGCCTGTTGCATCTGTTGCACTTCGGGAGGTTTCCTCGATATCCACCCTGCCCTTGAATACCAGAAGGTTGCTGACCAAGGCTCTGGTAGTCATCAATCTTTCGCTGCTGTGCCTGGGACTGAACTGAAGTCGAACCCTTACTGGAGGTTCCATCCCACTTTCGTTTATTGTCACTGGGTGTAGCAGTAGTAGTAGTAGCAGTAGCACCGATACGCTTAGGCAGCTTGTTCTGTTCCACTGCCTGGTCTGTGAGACGATGAGCAAGACGAGTAACATCCTGGATAGTAGCAAGGTTAGTAGAAGTCACATGACTTTGAATCTTTGGTACTAAGCCTTTGAGGTACAGCTCAATGCGCTTGATGGGAGGATCCACCATAGTTGGACATACACTGCCAGTTCGTTGGATCGTTTCATATACACTTCTATCTCTAACCCCGTCATCTTCTGGTTAAAGAACTCCACTTCCCGCTTGTGGATGTCATCTCGACTACAGTATTCACGTTTGATCAGTTCCTTAAAATCATTCCATGGGGTGGCATTAGCAGCCGCCAGCCCCAGCATCTGAACTTGTGCATTCCACCAAGTTTGCGCAGTGCCTTCGAGGGTACCAGTGGCGTACTTCACCCTACGAGCCTCAGGGCATTCACACTTTTCGAAGACCGATTCGAGCTTCTCAAACCAGTAGAGGAGTCCAACGGCCCCTTCAGTGCCACTAAAAGTACTAGGATGACAGTCCATGAAAGTCTTGAATATGCATACAGGCGGCTGAGCGTTCTGACCTTGTTGCGCGAGGAAGAAAAGACTGGGTTAAGCGCGAGAGTTGGGTCATGAGAGTAGGATCTAATCATCCTAGAATAGGTTCGTAATAGCAGGTCATACCTCCTGCCCGAGCGGCTACGAGTGCTGTCGTAACTTGTTCGTTGATAAGAGCCGTCAGCTGGCTTGAGTTTAGGTTCACACGTCCACTCATGATCTTCACATCGAAGGAAACACAAATAGGAAAGGTGTCGCGAATGTGTGTAAGTGTGGAGTGATAGAAGGAAGCAAGCACACATGTGTTTTCAAGCAATAGTTGTTATACTAACAAAGCATATCGTGAGCATAGTTCTACGTAATCTAGCATGTAGGTAATAAGACATAAACTATATCACCTAGAATGTCGAGTCTTGCATGTGGAGTGAAGCGTCGTTGTGGATCGTAGAGCACTGTACAGGTTATAGTCTGGTTTTAACAAAAATCCTTTTTCCTTATTAAAACCAAGTTCTCTATAACCAATGGCTCTGATACCAATCTGTCACACCCCCAAAATCCACACGCGGAGTATCACCGCTTGGAGGCGTGACTGACCAGGATCAAGCCACCAATCATATTGAACAACATATAAGTAAACATAATTCAACCAAACAATATGAAAGGTGTTCAAAACCCAAAGCATAGTTAAATGTTTAGCGGAAGCATAATTTGTAAAACCCATAGCAAGTATTAAATATAAAATAAAGTAATGTTTAAAGCATGGCACACACTGCCATGTCCCACAACGACCGTTCCTCCCTGTGCAAGCTCCATGGGTACCTAATGACCTGCAAGGCATGTAGCAACGAATCAACAACAAAGTTGAGCGAGTTCACAGTTGGTTGTTTGGTTATAGTATTCAGTTCGTAAATCGTATGTTCGTTTTGTAAACCATGTATCGTATTAATCCTTATCGCTGCCAATCTAGGCATGTGTGCGATGATTAGTGGGGGCTTCCCATGTGTTACAAGACCACGCGTATCGACTGCTACGAAAATGTAAGAGGTGCCCTAAGTCAATGTCTATCAGCATTGACCCTTTGCCCATAGTCCATTAGTACACGCCCGTCCGACTGGCACGGTGTGAGGTTTGTTAAACCTAATAGCGCTATTAACTAATGACCCGCTCGCCATAGGCCTCGGCGATTAAGTCGATAAATGAGGGACTTCCTTTGATAGAGGTGATGGTCTTATGATCGTGTACGTAGGCTTTACGTACGTGCCCTTCAATCCGAGGACAGTAGTAAGTATAACTGTACGTAGGTTTTACGTACGTGCCCTTCAACCCGAGGACAGTAGTAATTAGTTTAATAGTAATAGTTGTACCAGTAGTTATTCAATCCCATTCCCAACCCCTGGGAATCCCATGCCTTGGCTAGTGTGAACTCACCTTGGTTTGCTCGGTATGCTAAAGTATACACGCTCACAATTAATCAATCACGACCAATAGTACGCACGTATATACCATCAGTTTAGGTTCGTAACGATTCGCATGTATTCTAATGTCACATAGTGTATTTGGCAGTTAATCATCATACAACACAAACGGTTAATCGCATCCATATAGTTCATGTACCACATCAATGTCCTTCACAGTTTATTCTAATATAACAATCCAATCATACACTTAACAGAGTTGGCATCTAGCAGAACTAGCAAGCTAACTAAGTGAGTAAAGTTAACAGAATTACTCCACTTAACTTAACAGAGTTAATAACTAGTAATGTTATATACTTCAGAATTAACAAAGTCAACAAGCTTAACAGAGTTACATGCTGAATAGAACTAATAAAGTTAACAACTAATGGATTAACAACTAACAGAGTTAACCACTTAACTGTCATAACAGAGTTAACATATTTAATTGGATTAACAATCTAACAAAGTTTATCAACTAACAGCGTTATAAGCTAACAGAGTTACGGCTCAGAATACATGACTAGTACACATGTGACGAAATCACATATGGGCCGAAATCCCTTTTTGAGTGACGAAAACACTTGGGCCGAAAACACTTGGGCCAACGAAATCCCTTTGGTGATTTCGTTAAGATGGGGATTTCGTTGGGTGTCGGATTTCATCATCATCAACACAATCGGATTTAGCAGTTAATTTCTTTGGACATATTTGGACTCTACGACTAGGTTAAATCATGGACAGCATTTAACATTTATTCAGATCAATCAAATCATACAACATAGTCAAAAGGTTCGGCAATCATTCATTATCAACATATATATATATACGGCACCTCACATCGGTCCAATAGAAAGCTTTCAAAAACAATTTCCATTCTTTCAATATTAAAGGATTCACATGCTTCCTGACAATACACATGAAACTTGAAACATATGGCAGACAACATGAAGTGCTCATTATTAAATCACTATACAAGCTCTTGGATCTCAACAGTTTATCTATTATTATGAATATCAGTCATGCTTCGATTATGAGCAAAATAGTCAAACACATCAGATCTATTCATTATTACCTACACAATACGAGCACATAACAAGCACACGACATCGTCATACGTCCACATATAGATAACTCGTTACATCAGATTGCACGTACACAAGGTCAAGAAATAAGAATCATTATACCGAAAATCAGTCACATATATACAAGAATCAAAGCACGAATTTACTAACCACAATCAATAAACTGGGATGATGTCTTCGAATACAAGATCACTTCGATGGGAATGGGGTCTGCCGCACGTACGTAGGGGATGTAGGGTTTGCTTTGTTAAATTAGGGATTAGGCAAACTCAATATACACTAGCTTACGCATACAAATAAGATTAATACTGGGCCAATCTGATTAAAGTGGGAAAGGGTTGGGCTGAGAAGTAGGTTTAACATGTAACCCAAAAGCAAAAACACAAGTAAACTGGGCCGAATTGATTCACATATGTGTGGTGGCCCAAATACATAACCATGTAGCGTTTTAACGGAGTTAACATATCACAAGATGAGACGTCACTAACCTTGCGAGTTCAGGTTGTCACAACGGTAACGAGGTACAAATCTTTAGCGATTACTAGTGATAAATATTGTGATTTGTGATGGTTTCTATCAACTGGTTAAAAACAAGTGGAATCAATATTAAAGATGTAAACTGTTAAATAAGAAAAGAAAGAATGAAATGTTTAAAAACGGGTTAACTGTTAAGAATGTTGAACAATATGGGATGTATGATTTAGTAAAACAAGAATAAACCATTTGAGTTATGGGTTTGTTTATTCAGGTATTGGTCAATGAATTGAATCTTGTACACTATATAGATTCTAAAATAATGGGTGGATTGAGAAATATTTAAATAACTAAAGGCGTTTACAAATATCTTAGGTGATTAAAATGAACAAAAGAGAGTAAGCTTTTGAAGAAACGGTTCTCACTGAGGCATTGTATATACAGGTGAGTGGAACTCATCCAATTAACTTGTATAATATTCTTATATTATATTGAAACTTAAATATGATTACAGAGTTGTATAACTCTTATAGTTTACTTAAATTAAGGTTCGAATGCAAAGGAGTCACAAGAAGTGTGACCCGTTCATAGATTTGGAGTCAAAGGTTATGTTGTACGTTTATATAATTGCTTATTTTTTTAGCTGACTTAGCTATGAGTTTTTTGCAGCAACACAAGTAGCTAGAAACGTGTTTGTAGGAAATATGATTGTAAGTCATAATCCGTGTGACTAATTCATTAGAAATACCAAGAAGGGCTGGAAAATACAGCTTGCTGATGTTAAAAAATTGTTCCAGTAGATTTAGTAATCTTAACAGGTTAATGAGGAAGAATATAATGGACAGGTATAAAAATGGAAGCTGGTTATAGTAGATTGAAGGAGCTAGTCTGAAACCATGGCAGGTGTTATTACGTTGACTTGTTTCTTTAATATGCCAGGGCCTACGTTTGGGGAAGATTTTTGTGTGGATTATCGTGGGTGCTAATCTAGTTCGTCATGGGAACGCTTTTAGGTGATTATAATCAATACTAATAATATGCATTCCTTATGTTTTCAGGAAAGAGATTAAAAGATGCAGACTCTACGTGATCATGGAGTTGAAGTCAAGAATCGAACACCTTTTGAATGAATGACGGCCGTCGTATTAACAATTTGAAACTAGACTATGGTCTTTAAAGTTGATGCTTATGTTGATGTTATTTGTTTTAAATATTCCGTCATTTGAAAGTAACAAGCAATGTCGTTTTGTTAAATTCGTAATGGAATTTTAATTATCAGTGTATATATTTTTTTACGGACCTGAATTCCGCATCAGTTGTTGAAAAGTATTCTTTGTAAAAATAAAGGTGTTACAAGAAAGTAAGATATGCGCGTAAATGCAAACTTACGTCGTTTTTAACACTTTTAGTCCCTATAAGATCAAATAAGCATATTTTCGCACACCGAACCACTCAAAGCTTATTTCTGAGCCATGTTTAGGTTATTTATGGTATGTTTAGCTTATGATCAAGTTCCGGACTGTACGTTTCCTTACGAAATGGCAGACTTTTGCAAGTTGACGCAAATAGTCCATGTGAGCGAATAAACTTGTTTTTGCTATACCAAACCTTTCAAAACTTATTTCTAAGTCATGTAAAGGTTATTTAAGGTATGTTAAGCTTATTTTGCTGTTCTGGAGTGTTTTTCGCGTTAAACTGATTACGTTTACGCATCAGTTTGCGTATAACTTTCCAGAAATCGATACAGAGTTTAAAATCAATCAAAAACCAAAACGCGCAAAATGTCAAACATAAATAACAAACATTGGGATTAAAACACATTGTTTTATTAATATTGGATTCTTCAGAGTTTGTGCAATGATTACACAAGCACAGATGTCACATTTGGCTTAACGAACACACCGTCATTATTCATGGACCTCATCAACCGAGTGTGAAAGCCATATTTGGATGAGTTCGTGACTATGTATTGCTGACATCCTTATTCGCTCAAGGACCAAGGAAGGTCATGAGCAACATCTGTGAGCTATCTTGGAACTTTTGAAGAAAGAACAGTTATATGAAAAGTTGTCAAAGTGCGAAGTTTGGGTTCGCGAGGTGCAATTCTTAGGTCACATGGTGAATAAGAAAGGAAATCATGTTGACCCTGCCAAGATCGAAGCGATCAAGAACTGGGAAACCCCCAAGACGCCAACTAAGATATGGCAATTTCTAGGGTTAGCAGGCTTTTACAGATGATTCATAGGGGAATTATCCAAGTATTACTCAGCCGCTAACGTCCCTAACCCAAAAGGATAAGAAGTTTGATTAGGGAGAGAAACAAGAAACAGCTTTGCAGACATTGAAGGATAGACTCTGCAACGCACCTATCTTATCTTTACCTGACGGCACCAGTGGACTTGTAGTTTATTGTGGTAATTCTTGACAAAGTCTTGGTTGCGCGTTGATGCAACAGGACAAAGTCATCGCTTACGGGTCACATCAATTAAAGGTTAATGAGAAGGACTACACGATACACAGCCTTGGACTAGGTGTTGTGATCTTTGCGTGGAAGATCTGGCGTCATTTCTCGTATGGCGCTCGTTGCATGATCTTTACAAGATCATAAAAGTTGCAACACATTTTCGATCAGAAGGATTTGAATATGAGACAGTGTAGAGGGGTTGAGCTGTTGAATGATTATGAGTGTGAGATCAGATAACACCCGGGTAAAGTGAACGTTGTATCCGACGCCTTGAGTCGCAAGGAAGGCGCAAAGTGTCACACCCCCAAAATCCACACGCGGAGTACCACCGCTGGAGGCGTGACTGACCAGGATCAAGCCACCAATCATATTGAACAATGTAATAGTAAGTGTAATCCAACCAAGCAATATGAAAGGTGTTCAAATCAAAAGTATAGTTTCAACGTTTAGCGGAAGCATAAATGTAAAACCCAACATAAGTAACAAGTTTGTAATGTCATAAAAGTTTCCACAATCCGTGCCCACAACGACCGCACCTCCCGTGCAAGCTCCATGAGTACCTATGGTCCTGCAAGGCATGTAACAGAAAGTCAACAACAAAGTTGAGCGAGTTCACAGTTGGTTGTTCAGTAATGAGTTCGCTTAATAAATCGTAAGTTCGTTTATAACCATGCCGTGTATTACTAGGCCATTTGTATGTTCATCTAGTGGGGGCTTCCCATGTTGTAAGTTCAATTAGTGGGGGCTTCCCATGTTGTAAGTTACTAGACTAGCTGTATCCATAAGTATCCTTCCCAATCCGAGGATAGTAGTAAGTATAAGTTTACGTAGGTTTTACGTAAGTGCCCTTCGCAACCGAGGACAGTACGTAGCGAGTACGTAGGTTTAGCGCTGGCGTCCTTCCCAATCCGAGGACGGTAGTACGTAGGTTTTACGTAGGTTTAGTGCTGGTGTCCTTCCCAATCCGAGGACAGTACGTAGGCTTTACGTAGAGTTTGGCACAGGCATCCTTCCCAATCCGAGGACCGTGGTAAGTAGTCTAGTAGTGATGTAAGTACAAGTAATCATTCAATCCCATTCCCAACCCACCGGGGAATCCCATGCCTTGGTAAGAGTGTGAACTCACCTTGGTTTGCTCGGTATGCTAAGTTAAGTGCTCGAAAGAAATCAATCACGTCCTATAGTGCACGTATACTAAATCAGTTCGCGTTCATAATGTTTCATATATATTCTAATGTCACACAGTGCGTTGGACAGTTAATCAACATGCGACGCAAGAAATCAATTGCACCAAAACACTTAACAGGGTTTATAGCATAACAGGAGATATTATCTAACACTTGTTATTCAAACATCTTAACAGGGATACACATGCTTTAACAAAGTTACACATTCAACTTAACTGAGTTGCTGAACTAACGGAGTTAACAACTAACCTGGTTAATAACTTAATAGAGTCAATCATACGTAGCAAGGTTAACGTACTTAACATAACTTGCATGCATAACATGGTCAACGTAACCTGGATAACATACTTAACGTGGATTACACTTAACACAGTTAACATCTATTAGACCAATAACTAACTAAGTTTGTCAACATAACAGAATTAATCAACTTAATTATCTTAACCAATAAATAGTTGAGCCGAAAACACAAGTCTGGTCGAAATCCCTTTGGGTGACGAAATCCCAAGGGATTTCGTTGAGGGTAGTGTCTTCGTCTGGTTCATCTTCTTTAACAATTACAACAAGAAACCCCAATGATAGTCTAATAATAATAACAGTTGCAACAATCATGACTTTCAGATCTATTCATCATGCAAACAAAAGTCATCACGCCACCTCTTATCTAACATACACACTCAATTATAACATACACATGACTTCTGACATTGCATGGAAAACATTAACTTGGTGGCTGCACTTTCAATAAACTTCACATGCAAAGTCAGCCATAATCACCTAAAGCAACTTTCAATTCAAGACCTTTCATGTGATGATATGACAACACACATTAAACGCAATGGAATGATTGGGCCGATTATTGGCATGTTCTACATCACTCGCTTACTTGTTTAATTGACAATCACGTGCACCCCATCTATATTTACAAGCAACAGTTATTCATAATCACAATTTGATAATCAACACATATATATATTCGTAAATAAAAACTAACCGAATCCAAGAAGACACTACATCAATCGAACAACAATAATTATTCTATCAGTCACATCATCAGTAAACCAAAGAACAAGATATCAATACACATAAACATGAATGATTGATTGATTGGAAAACTTATGGCACTAACCGAGATGATGATTTGATCGCACAAGGGTTTCCGGTGGTTACTAGTTTGCCGTCACACAACAGGGAGTCCTCTAGGGTTTCGAAAGTTGCTAAAGTGTCTGATTCTATACGTGATCTAATATTTATACGCGAAACAGGCTTTTGGGCTTTAGTGGGCTCGGCGAATCAGTTTGGGCCGGCGAAACAGACGGCAAATCAACTCTTGACGAATCAAAACTTGATTCGTCGTGTAGGTAATGGCGAAACAGATTCTTGTTTCGTCGCTAAGTGTGATCCGTCGATCCGGTTTGTGTTTCGTCCAAGGTGATGTGTTTAGTCATACACTCAAGTGTTTCTAAATTGTCTAAGTGTTTAAGTGTACAACATACAATCAACACATATGATTAACACATATACAACAAGTAACATTCTCACATAATTCATGCATTAAAGCTCAGTGTTTTACAATTACAATTCAAACAGACAAACAATCAAACGGTCATACGTGCATTAAATGCGAACACGGAATTCGGAAAGTCGAGTTGTCACATTATCCCCATCTTGAAAGAAATTTCGTCCCGAAATTTAGCATGCGGTTACTGAGGAAGCTAGGTAAGTTGTATCGTTTACTGGTTTTCCTGGGATGTCACATCATCCCCCCGTTGATCTGGAATTTCATCCCGAAATTCTGCAGTAGTAGCTTCAGCCCCAGTAGTAGTTGCATTGGTTCCGAATAACTGGGGATACTTGAGTTTCATTTGATCTTCACGCTCCCAGGTGAACTCTGGGCCGCGACGGGAGTTCCAACGAACTCGTACAAGAGGTATTCTAGTGCGCTTGAGGGCCTTAACATCCCGGTCCGTGATTTCAAATGGTTCCTCGACGAATCGCAACTGATCGTCGATAGTGAGCTCCTTCAAAGGAACTATGAGGGTCTCATCTGACAGACATTTCTTCAGATTTGACACGTGGAAGATGTTGTGAACTGCACTGAGTTCAGCTGGTAAGTTCAGTCTGTAGGCCACTTTGCCTATTTTCTCAATGATTTCGAATGGTTCGACATATCGCGGATTGAGCTTGCCTCGTTTGCCAAAACGAACAACACCCTTCCAGGGTGAAACTTTGTGTAGCACTTGATCCCCAACCTGGAACTCGAGTGGTTTCCGGTCCTTATCAGCGTATGCTTTCTGACGGTCACGAGCTGCCGCCATGCGTTGTCGTATTTGAGCAATCTTTTCAGTAGTATCAACTACCATTTCTGGACCTGTGATCTGACTGTCACCCACCTCTGCCCAACAAAGAGGTGATCGGCATTTACGCCCGTACAATGCCTCAAATGGAGCAGCTTTAATGCTGGTGTGGTAGCTGTTATTGTACGAAAATTCCACAAGTGGCAGATGTTTTTCCCAGCCATTGCCAAAGTCAATTACGCATGCCCGAAGCATGTCTTCTAGAGTTTGAATAGTGCGCTCAAACTGCCCATTTGTCTGAGGATGATAAGCTGTGCTCATGTCTAAACGAGAGCCAAAAGATTTGTGCATTGCTTGCCACAGTTCTGAAATAAAACGTGCATCACGATCAGAGATAATAGAGGTGGGCACCCCATGCCTTGAGACCACTTCCTTCAAGTATACGTCTGCTAGTGTGGAGAATTTGTCCGTTTCCTTGATAGCCAAGAAGTGAGCAGACTTTGTGAGTCGATCCACGATCACCCAAATAGTATCATTTCCACGTTGAGATCTAGGTAGGCCAGTAACGAAATCCATGGAAATTTGCTCCCATTTCCATTGTGGTATCTCTGGTTGTTGGAGTAGGCCCGATGGTTTCTGATATTCCGATTTGACTCTCGCACAAGTCAAACACTTGCTAACGTAGGTTGCTATATGAGCTTTCATGCTAGGCCACCAATATGTAGTTTTGATATCGTGGTACATTTTATCCGCACCAGGATGTACCGAGTAGCGAGACTTATGAGCTTCATCCATTACAAGCTCGCGTAAGTTGCCATAAAGTGGAACCCAAATGCGTCCTGTGACGTAGTAAGCACCATCTTCCTTTTGTTCTAAGCGTTGCCTTGAGCCACGTAGGGCTTCAGCCCTGACGTTTTCTGGTTTCAATGCTCCTACCTTAGCATCTCGTATCTGAGAAGGAAGACTAGACTGTGTAGTGAGTTGTAAAGCTCGCACGCGCTTAGGCGCGGTGTCCTTTCGACTGAGGGCGTCAGCCACAACATTGGCTTTGCCTGGGTGGTACCTGATCGAGCATTCGTAGTCATTCAACAGTTCGACCCATCGTCGTTGTCGCATATTCAATTCCTTCTGTTTGAAGATATGTTCGAGGCTTCTGTGATCAGTGTAGATAGCACATTTGGTACCATACAGGTAGTGTCTCCATATCTTGAGTGCAAAGACAACAGCTCCCAGCTCTAAATCATGCGTAGTGTAATTCCGTTCGTGAATCTTAAGTTGGCGCGAAGCATAAGCAATGACTTTATCCCTTTGCATCAATACACATCCGAGGCCTTGGATAGATGCGTCGCAGTAAACCACAAAATCATGGTGCCTTCCGGTAATGAGAGGATAGGTGCGCTACAAAGTCTATCCTTTAAGTGCTGAAACGCTGTTTCCTATGCATTACCCCAACGATAAACCACACTTTTCTGTGTCAGTAGTGTAAGCGGCTGTGCAATCTTTGAGAAGTCTTTGATGAACCTTCTGTAGTATCCCGCCAAACCCAAGAATTGGCGAATTTCAGTTGGTGTACGAGGTGCAGGCCAGTTCTTGATTGAATCTACCTTGGATGGATCAACATGAATCCCATCCTTGTTTACCACATGACCTAAGAAGTGGACTTCACGAAGCCAGAAATCACACTTTGAAAACTTAGCGTACAGCTGTTCCGTTCGAAGAAGTTCCAAAATAAGTCGTAAATGATGCTCGTGTTCCTCCTGACTCTTCGAATAAATCAGGATGTCGTCGATGAAGACAATGACAAACTTGTCAAGATAGGGTTTGCACACCCTGTTCATAAGGTCCATGAAAACCACAGGCGCGTTCGTTAATCCGAATGGCATGACCAGGAACTCATAATGGCCGTAGCGTGTTCTGAATGCTGTTTTGGAGACGTCCTCATCCCGGACTCTCAGTTGGTGATAACCTGACCTCAGATCAATCTTTGAGTAATAGCTCGACCCTTGCAACTGGTCGAATAAGTCGTCGATGCGTGGAAGAGGATAGTGATTCTTCACAGTCACCTTGTTCAGTTCACGGTAATCTATGCACATACGGAAAGTACCGTCTTTCTTCTTCACAAATAATACTGGAGCTCCCCAGGGCGAAGAACTAGGACGAATGAAACCCTTTTCCAGAAGTTCTTGCAATTGCTTAGACAGTTCTTCCAGTTTGGTTGGAGCTAAGCGATAAGGTGCTCGAGCTATGGGTGCTGCTCCTGGAGCTAGCTCGATCTGAAATTTGACCTGGCGATGAGGCGGTAACCCAGGTAACTCTTCAGGAAACACTTGAGGAAAGTCGCGTACAACAGGAATATCCTCAATCTTTTTCTCTTTCGTTGATGCGTCAGTAACAAGAGCTAAGATAGCGGTGTGGCCCTTTCGCAAACTCTCCTGGGCCTTAAGAAAGGAGATGATGCCCACAACAGCACCACTCTTGTCGCCTTGAACTTCGAGAGGTTCTTTACCAGAACGGGGAATACGAACAATCTTCTCTTTGCATAGGATCTCTGCTTGTTGTTGGGATAACCAATCCATCCCAATGACGATGTCGAAACTACCCAAGACTATAGGAATGAGTTTGATGGAGAATGTCTGACTAGCTAAGACGAGGTTACAACCCTTGACTACCAGCAGACTGCCAACCAGGGCCCTGATAGTCATCAATCTTTCACTACTGTGCCTGGGACTGAACTGAAGTTGAACCCTTACTGGAGGTTCCATCCCATTTTCGCTTGTTGACACTAGGAGTAGCAGTAGTGATAGCAGTAGTAGTAGCACTAATATGTTTAGGCAGCTTGTTCTGTTCCACTGCCTGGTCTGTGAGACGACGAGCAAGACGAGTAACATCTTGAATAGTAGCAAGGTTAGCAGCAGTCACATGACTTTGAATCTATGGTACTAAGCCTTTGAGGTCCATCTCAATGCGCTTGATGGGAGGATCCACCATAGTTAGACACAATACTGCCAATTCGTTGGATCGTTTCGTGTACGCTTCTATCGCTGACCCCGTCATCTTCAGGTTAAATAACTCCACTTCTAGCTTGTGGATGTCATCACGACTACAGTATTCACGTTTGATCAGTTCCTTGAAATCCTTCCATGGGGTGGCATTAACAGCCGTCAGCCCCAGCATCTAAACTTGCGCGTTCCACCAAGTTAGCGCAGTACCTTCGAGAGTACCCGTGGCGTACTTCACCCTACGAGCCTCAGGGCATTCACACTTCTCAAAAACGGACTTGAGCTTTTCAAACCAATGGAGGAGTCCAACTGCTCCTTCCGTGCTAACAAAGGTAGTAGGACGACAGTCCATGAAAGTTTTGAAATGTGCACACAGGTGGCTGAGCGTGTTGACCTGTCGTGTGCGTAAGAGTAAACATACTTGAGCACGAGTGTTGGTTTACGAGAGTAGGATCTAAAGATCCTAGAGTAAGTGGTGATGGCAGGTTACACCTCCTGCCTGGGCAGCTGCGAGTGCTGCAGTAATTTGTTCAGTGATCGAAGCCGCCAACTGGGCTTGAGTTAGGTTAACGCGTCCACTCATGATCTTGATATCAAGGAGAACATGTGTGTGAGAGGTTCGCGAAAGTGTAATGACAGAAGAGTAAGCACATAAATGTTCTCAAGCAATAGTTGTTACGTTTATCTAAGCATACCATGAGCAAAGTTCTATGTAATCTAGCATGTAGGTAATGTAAGCATGAACAATATTACCTATAGTGTTGAGTCTTGCACGTGGAGCGAAGCGTCGTTGTGGATCGTTGAGAGCACTGTTCTGGTTATAGTCTGGTTCTAATAAAAACGTTTTCCCCATATTAAAACCGAGTTCTCTATAACCAATGGCTCTGATACCAATATGTCACACCCCCAAAATCCACACGCGGAGTACCACTGCTGGAGGCGTGACTGACCAGGATCAAGCCACCAATCATATTGAACAATGTAATAGTAAGTGTAATCCAACCAAGCAATATGAAAGGTGTTCAAATCAAAAGTATAGTTTCAACGTTTAGCGGAAGCATAAATGTAAAACCCAACATAAGTAACAAGTTTGTAATGTCATAAAAGTTTCCACAATCCGTGCCCACAACGACCGCACCTCCCGTGCAAGCTCCATGAGTACCTATGGTCCTGCAAGGCATGTAACAGAAAGTCAACAACAAAGTTGAGCGAGTTCACAGTTGGTTGTTCAGTAATGAGTTCGCTTAATAAATCGTAAGTTCGTTTATAACCATGCCGTGTATTACTAGGCCATTTGTATGTTCATCTAGTGGGGGCTTCCCATGTTGTAAGTTCAATTAGTGGGGGCTTCCCATGTTGTAAGTTACTAGACTAGCTGTATCCATAAGTATCCTTCCCAATCCGAGGATAGTAGTAAGTATAAGTTTACGTAGGTTTTACGTAAGTGCCCTTCCCAACCGAGGACAGTACGTAGCGAGTACGTAGGTTTAGCGCTGGCGTCCTTCCCAATCCGAGGACGGTAGTACGTAGGTTTTACGTAGGTTTAGTGCTGGTGTCCTTCCCAATCCGAGGACAGTACGTAGGTTTTACGTAGAGTTTGGCACAGGCATCCTTCCCAATCCGAGGACCGTGGTAAGTAGTCTAGTAGTGATGTAAGTACATGTAATCATTCAATCCCATTCCCAACCCACCGGGGAATCCCATGCCTTGGTAAGAGTGTGAACTCACCTTGGTTTGCTCGGTATGCTAAGTTAAGTGCTCGAAAGAAATCAATCACGTCCTATAGTGCACGTATACTAAATTAGTTCGCGTTCATAATGTTTCATATATATTCTAATGTTACACAGTGCGTTGTACAGTTAATCAACATGCGACGCAAGAAATCAATTGCACCAAAACACTTAACAGGGTTTATAGCATAACAGGAGATATTATCTAACACTTGTTATTCAAACATCTTAACAGGGATACACATGCTTTAACAAAGTTACACATTCAACTTAACTGAGTTGCTGAACTAACGGAGTTAACAACTAACCTGGTTAATAACTTAATAGAGTCAATCATACGTAGCAAGGTTAACGTACTTAACATAACTTGCATGCATAACATGGTCAACGTAACCTGGATAACATACTTAACGTGGATAACACTTAACACAGTTAACATCTATTAGACCAATAACTAACTAAGTTTGTCAACATAACAGAATTAATCAACTTAATTATCTTAACCAATAAATAGTTGAGCCGAAAACACAAGTCTGGTCGAAATCCCTTTGGGTGACGAAATCCCAAGGGATTTCGTTGAGGGTAGTGTCTTCGTCTGGTTCATCTTCTTTAACAATTACAACAAGAAACCCTAATGATAGTCTAATAATAATAACAGTTGCAACAATCATGACTTTCAGATCTATTCATCATGCAAACAAAAGTCATCACGCCACCTCTTATCTAACATACACACTCAATTATAACATACACATGACTTCTGACATTGCATGGAAAACATTAACTTGGTGGCTGCACTTTCAATAAACTTCACATGCAAAGTCAGCCATAATCACCTAAAGCAACTTTCAATTCAAGACCTTTCATGTGATGATATGACAACACACATTAAACGCAATGGAATGATTGGGCCGATTATTGGCATGTTCTACATCACTCGCTTACTTGTTTAATTGACAATCACGTGCACCCCATCTATATTTACAAGCAACAGTTATTCATAATCACAATTTGATAATCAACACATATATCTATTCGTAAATAAAAACTAACCGAATCCAAGAAGACACTACATCAATCGAACAACAATAATTATTCTATCAGTCACATCATCAGTAAACCAAAGAACAACATATCAATACACATAAACATGAATGATTGATTGATTGGAAAACTTATGGCACTAACCGAGATGATGATTTGATCGCACAAGGGTTTCCGGTGGTTACTAGTTTGCCGTCACACAACAGGGATTCCTCTAGGGTTTCGAAAGTTGCTAAAGTGTCTGATTCTATACGTGATCTAATATTTATACGCGAAACAGGCTTTTGGGCTTTAGTGGGCTCGGCGAATCAGTTTGGGCCGGCGAAACAGACGGCGAATCAACTCTTGACGAATCAAAACTTGATTCGTCGTGTAGGTAATGGCGAAACAGATTCTTGTTTCGTCGCTAAGTGTGATCCGTCGATCCGGTTTGTGTTTCGTCCAAGGTGATGTGTTTAGTCATACACTCAAGTGTTTCTAAATTGTCTAAGTGTTTAAGTGTACAACATACAATCAACACATATGATTAACACATATACAACAAGTAACATTCTCACATAATTCATACATTAAAGCTCAGTGTTTTACAATTACAATTCAAACAGACAAACAATCAAACGGTCATATGTGCATTAAATGCGAACACGGAATTCGGAAAGTCGAGTTGTCACACAAAGCCTCTAAGGGTGCGAGCCTTAGAGATGAGAATACAATGTCACACCCTGGCTTTGCGGAAGCGTGGTTAATTTGGTGTGACTTCTTAATACCATAGCTTAACCATAACAAAGCTATATGAAATAAAACCGTGCAAGATCATCCATTCGATTAAG